>JAQMYL010000033.1:29164031-29177215 GCA_030014365.1 Clarias pachynema
GCTCAGATGTATAATGAGATAAAAAATGTAAGTCGCTCTGGATAAGAGCGTCTGCCAAATGCCTAAATGTAAATGTATGTAAATGAATAAGAAGACAATTTCATGATATAATTATAAACATTACAGTTCCACTGGAACAGGGAGTGAAGGGAGACTGTGGTTTTTATCGCTAGGTGTAGTGAACACCTGACCTTAGTGGGAAGACGAAACGAAATGCAGTGTGTGTGGTTTAAGTTTTTGGTGTTACAATTTTACATGGTACCTGACTGCCAAAACGTCTGAAGAAACAAATAACACGTGAGAATGTGACAGTACAGACCGTCTCTCTTTTCCTGTCGGACGATGTTCTGGCACTCTCCATGCAGGAACTGCAGGTGGTCAGCCACCATCCTCTGCTGACATTCGTGGATGACTTTGGCGTAGGAGCTTGGATGTAAGTATTTCCGACATCGCACCTCTTCGTCTTTCAAACGCCCTAAAACCTTTAAAGACACGGACATTTAAACAAACAGGATTATCGATGGTACATCAATCTTGTCTTGAGCAGGCAAGATCTTTTTTTTTTTAAATAAGAGAGAGGCTTCCTCATTATCCTAACTGTATAATAACAGTATTCATTAAGATGGATTACAGCAGAAACTTAACAATAAAACAACAGGTAAAACAACTAGCATATCCCCCAGGGGTTTCCCAGGCTGCTACACATTTAGCACATGCCTTGCTGAACAATCCAGAATATCTAAACTGTATCTTGTGACATAATGACTGAAAGAGATGCTAGTGGAAACATCAGTGATAATTATTATTTTTATTATTATTATAAGGAGTAGTAGTACTAGTGCATGTAACGAGCAAAACCAGTAAAAAAAATAAAAAAAAAGATACATCTTTAAAAGTAAAAACAAAAAGGCAAACAAAACGTGAAAAAATAAGGAAAAAAAAACAAACAAAGGCAGACAGTTGTATTTCATTACTACACTTAATTATTTGTTTGGTGTATCGATATATATAGTACTCAAGTATTTTAAATGGGATACTCTCAAAAACAAAATATACTTGAGGATCAGTAAAATGCTTTAAAGTGCCAGGCTTGTATAAAATAAAGTGTCTTTTGCCTCCATATAAGGCAAAAACAAATTTTTTTTTAAATTATCCACCTTGTTTTCTTTGCTAATTCTATGTTAGACCAGCATCCATTAAAGGTGCCAACACACACGTTATATATATTTAAAAAAAAAACAAAAAAAACATGTCAGATGTTTGTGATGTAAAAACCTAAACGAAGTTAAACCATGTCAGAACCTATTTCACCTTTGTTCTGAAATTGCAACATATAAAAATCAAGTGACCAAAAAAACTGAAATGTTTTAGGGGGAAAAAAGAAGAACAAAAATTGCTATAAAAATGGCCACACTCAACTCAGCTTCCATAAATGTGCACCCAATCTAATAACCGAGAATGTTTTTTCAGTTTTCAGGATCAACCTCGCATTCACACGCGTTAGATACTAATTAGTCCACACTTTTCAAATAAAATGACTAATTAACCCCAAATAAATTATAGCTGTTCCTAGAGAATCATCTTGGTTCCATCCAACTAGAACAGCCATGGGCTTCACACAGCTTACAAAGCAGGTGTAGAGGACCTCACGGTCAGAAAATATCAATTAATAGAGCCTTATTACAGTTTCCTGGACATTAAATATACCCTGAGACACTGTAAAGACAATGATCAACAAGTGGAGAAAATATGACACGACAGCAACATCAATAAGAACAGGATGTCCTTCGATAATTGATGAGAAGTCCAGGAGAAAAATTATCAGGAAGACTCAGAAGCCAATAGCAACAATAAAAAGATCAGAAGAAATTTTTGGCAAGCACTGGATCCTCTCTACATGTGATGATCAAAAATAAAATGATGTTTATTCTGTAAATCTGCTTTGTGACAATGACCATTGTTTAAAAACGCTATATAAATAAACGTGAATTGAAATTTAACTGAATAATCTCCAGAAATTTTCATATCTCTAGACTATAGGGTAGAATGGCTACCAAAAATCACCACAACAGATGAAAAACACAAAAAGACACACACACAAAAAAAATAGAATAATGTGGGTTTGAATTGACCAGATTTTAATTATTTGGCAACATTTCACTGCATGGCCAAAAAACAATCATTCAACTGCATTTAGAATTGATTTAATTACTTTGCCATCACGGAAGGGGGGAGGGGGGGTGTATGAGAGACAAAACCTTCATTGATCTGATGACCTGAAGGTACCGAATGACCAGGTTGTCAGCTAACTTAATTTAGTTATATATTTATATAGCGCTTTTAACAATGGACATTGTCTCAAAGCAGGTTCACAAAATGAAAAGAAAATAATGGAAATGTGTATGATGTGTATAAAATGTGTATAAATCGCAATGATCGGATTGTTCCTGATGAGCGACAAGGAAAAACTCCCTGAGACGGGAGAGGGGGGGTTTATTGTCTCATACCATTTCTGAGCCTAGACTTGACCAACTGGAGCAACCCCAGATCATGAGACTGACTCCAGAGGCTTGTACAGTGGCTTGTACATCGCTTCATGTGTTTCACTTCTTACCCTCATACACCATCGCTCTGGAATAGGCTCAATCTGGACTCATCAGACCACATGACATTTTTTCCATTGCTCTTTATTCTCCCTGGTAAACTAAAACCTTTTTTTTTTAGTTAGTTCCACTAACAATTGGCCACATACTTCAGAATCACACTGTGCATGTAAAAACACTCTTACTTTCACTATGAAACATAGCTGTGATGTCTACTGACGTTTTTATTATGACTCAGCTTGACCAAGTGAACTTTTTTATATATATATTTTTTCTTTAAAGTGAACCCAATTCGTAGTCATTCACAGTTCAGCGCTATCCTTTCAAGTTTGAATAATGTTCCAGTAATTCAATTTATTACTCTGGCACAAAAAAGGCAAACAAATAAACAAAACAAAAACACACAGCACATCATCAAAACATCACGTTCCTCAAAAGCGAAGCACAGAGGAGGTCTCATGCTTACAAGGCTGCTTTTTTCAGATCTAATTAGTGCTTTAATCAGGGTGGAGGGAATAATGAATAGTTCCAAACCCAAGTATATTTTGCCTTTAGGCTTCTGTGAAAAGACTTACTGTAAGATGAAGAGGAATGTCTCCTTTCAGCATGACAATGAGTTGGAACACACCTCCAAATCATTCAAATTACATTTGGTTGTGTTATGCAACAAAACTTTTCTGCACATTTTCTTTTTTTTCATCTGAAATGCTTCTTATAGCTTTTCACTTTCGTTTATAAGTTGGACATTAAAGATAGAAAGGTTTCATCATTTTGCTTATATGTCTGTAAAAATGTCCAATTCTAGCTTACGGTAAGTATTGAAAATATTGCATAGTTACAGAGACAGAATTATGGATTGAGGCAAAGTCTTGAAACAATCTGATATGAAAACATTCAAACTTAATTTCTTGCACCGTTTTAAACGCTTTAACTTCTTTCCTTTCACTTGAGTACATTATGTGCTTGGACACCAAAATAAAATTTTGACGCACTGTCTATACTTTCACTGAAGTATAATTTCTCAGTACAGTGTCCACCCCTGGGCAGGAAGGTATGGGTGATCATGTTACCTTTTCCATATACTGAGAGCAGTTGGACTCCTGCAGCAGGTTGGAGGCTTCTTGTGTGTAATACTCGCCCGTTTTTGATAGAAATGGCCCTTCGAAGATCTCCTGATAAAACTAAAACACAGCATCAGAGGGAGTGGTTCTCGTGTACAGTATGCCATGCGTGCAGATACTTTCAGTTTGTCTTTTTACGTAACAATAGGTTATTTCATTTTCATTTTTCTTCAACAGACTGACAGTGCACAGTTGACAACTTTAAAAGTATCCAAATCTCAAAGAAATGTCTGATATGAAAACGTACCAGTTCACAATACTCCAAGTATAGAAGTGATATTTTACAAGCACTTACCTTTAGAGGAAACTTTTTCTTGTACTGTTCAACATGAACAAAGGAGTTGATAACCCCGTGGATTACTTTCTGATTCGGATGCTCCCCACACCGATCACTAGGAACATTTTAGCCAAAATCAGTCTTACAAAAATAATACTTGCTCAGACTAAAATTACATCAGTGCATAACAGGGGGAAAAGTTCATCATGACAAGATCAACAATGTTAGCTCGTTAATGTAACAAAAAAAAGCTGCTTTAACCTACTTTTTGATTTCTTTCAGAAGCATTCGGATCAGCGTGGCTTGAAGAGGCTCGATCATCAGCTTCCTCCACATATCAAGTGCAAGCTGGAAATGTAATAAGTGTGGTGAAAAAAAGAATTATTTTTTAGGTTCTATGAATTTGTTTACACCTTAGGTTTTACTGTATATGATTATCTGAAATAAAAGACAGAAATATCTATATAAATACAGTCGAGATGCTCAAGTAATACACAGGAGCTGCCTTTGCTCAATGTTCTGTAAGAAATAAAATGCATTTCCAAAGTTGATTATTATCCTATAACAAAACAAATAGCATTCGTTTTTTATTAAGACACATCATACTTTTTTTTATCCATTTATATCCGTTTTCTTTTATATTAGGTCAACCATAACCCGAAAAAAAAGTGCTTCTTGTTATCCCTCAGTTTTCACGGATCAGGCGTTCCAGACGCTCAATGTTCACTAGAACGACTGCAGTGGGCTGAGACACCTCAACAGGAATCGTCATTCACGGATGAACAGCATTCTTTAAAAAGTTTACGGGTTTTTTTTTTTTTTACTGCGGCTCAGAGTCTCATCACCACATTGTACCTGAATTCTTGTCAATCAATGTCAATCAGTTTTACGTCTTCATTCAAGAGAAATTTCATCACGAGTCCTGGTTTGACTTGAACACTCCTCAAATGAACCTGTGATCAGCCATCAGAGCTGCTGTAATAAATATTGTGATATGATGTATGATAACCTCCTAACACCTTGTATAAGACATGATTCATACATGTGTGTGATAATCATAGGCAATTTTTTTGATAAATTTATTTGTAACAAGAGTCCAAGGGCAAATAATTGGTGGGGCAGCACACATTTACTTAAAGGGTTGAACCTGACCTAGTCTTCTGCTGTTATTGCACATCCACCCAAAGGTTGGATGTGCCGTTCTTTCGGAGATGCTTTTCTGCTTACCACAATTGTACAAAGTGGCTATTTGAGTTACTAAAGCTTTGGCCCGTTTATCCTCAGGCCTCTATGATCAACGAGCTGTTTCTGAGATACCTATAGAAATATTCGAACATGTTAATGTGAACATTTCCTGAACCTGTATCTTAATGCTCTTATTTACTGCACTGCTATCACACAATAGGCTGATTAGATAACTGGATTAACTAGTATGCGTACATACACACAATTATGCAACATTTATTCTTACACAAACAAGTTCATTCTCACATTATGGTAACATGATGCAATGACTAATAATGCTATCTTTAAAATGTCCAAACAGATGTGCGCTTCTTACCATGGGTCAAGTCGACACCTGTAGCAACCTGTAATTTCTAATTGTGCAATAACTGTTTGCAAAGAACGGAGAAACTAAGGAAGCTAACAGCTTGACATTGAAACTGATATGGAACTGAACTGAAATTAAAGCTGGAACTACAGAAAAAATCCGGGATTGCGAGCAACTTGGTCTATGAGTGTTTTGCAAGACAACCAAAAGTCTTAATAAAACTCGACAACGAGCGAGGTCTTAAAATACGAGCAGTCTATATGCGCTTTGCCTGCCGAGCATCACGTGATCACAACCAGTGGTTCTTCTCTCTTTCGCGCGCTGCGGGATGATGGGTAATCATCTCCAAGGCTCGGTCACAGTGTGCGTGCGTCACTTGTATAATCAACATCTGTGTGCACATGTGTACTGTTTACTATAATATTGTGCACTAAAAGTGCGTGAAGCATTGTTTTTTTTAAATATTGTGTGTAGTGACTGTTCTTTCAGTAACTGTACCGCGACATCTGCCGCCGTCAAGCAAGAAAAAAGTTTAAAAGGCTGCAGCAGTGCAGGAGATGAATTCTTTTCAAAGGTAAAGTGCAGGTTAATTTGTTTGAATTTTTACTTTATATTTTGTATTAATAATTTTTATATGAATATTTCTGGGTTGTGAAACAAATCATGGTGAAAATCACTTTGATATACAAGTGCTTTGGATTACAAGCACGCTTCCAGAACGAATTATGCTTGCAATCCAAGGTTTAACTGTATGCGTCACTTTAAACAAGTTTAACTCAACAAGAGATATAGCATACAGCATAGACGTGTGTCTGAGGGTGTGTGTTTTTCTTTTTTTCTTTATTTTTACCTCTCCAATCTCCATCAGTGGTTCATTCATATCGACTCCTCCATAGCCGTACTGCAGATCTGCTTCTGTCAGTTTGTTCTTCTTTATAAACTGGGTGTTGAGGTACCTAGGAGTAAAAAAAAATATATATATATAGAGGTGTATAAACAGCAGCACACAAACACAAAGTTGACCACATCTCACGAAATCTGGGTCATACGGCCAAGATAAACACCAGAAGAGAACATTGATAATGAGTCACTGGTGAACAATGTTTGAGAAGATGTTTTAGTCACAGTGCAGACAGACCTTGCAGCTTAACAAACTGACCTTTATCAAACATTCTGCCAGAAATAAAATGTACACAAATGTGCACATCTTCTCCAAAACGTCTTTAATCGCAAAGTTTACTTTTGTAATGAAACTGTACACACCGATATAAGCAGTCCATGTAGTCAGCACCCTTACTGTACTCCTCCCAGTATCTATGATACATCAGCAGCACTTTCTCCTCAGACTCCAACACTTTCTGCAAAAAGATATAAGCATCAACGTGACCGCTGTCTCATCACTACACAGAAAAAAAACAAACAAACAAAAGTATTGTAATCTTACTGAAACCCTTACCTTATATAGTTGACGGACATGATTTTCCAGAAACACTTTTGTCTCCGAGTATAGCCGTTCACCCAAAGGTTCTGGGTATGCGACACACAATGCGTAAATATCACTGAGACCTGGGGTTAAAGAAACGCTTCTGGATCACTACTTGAATTTATTACGAGCTGCAGGATATGCATTACTTGCTCTGAATATTTTCTTTAAAAAAATAAATAAAATAAAAAAACACAGCAAAATCACCAACATACCAATAGTGGCCAAATGTATCGAGAGAAAATGAAATTCAATGTTTAAATGATAATAAAG
Organism: Clarias pachynema; assembly: GCA_030014365.1. Classification (NCBI taxonomy): domain Eukaryota; kingdom Metazoa; phylum Chordata; class Actinopteri; order Siluriformes; family Clariidae; genus Clarias; species Clarias pachynema. The sequence goes on from JAQMYL010000033.1 coordinate 29,171,341, forward strand.
ATAGGAATCTTATAAGTTTTGCAATTAAATTGCTATACAGCAATCAATATTTAGTTTGAAGTCTTTCATTCTTTAAAAAAAAAAAAAAAAAAAAAAAAAAAAAAAGCTAAATCCTACTGGGCAGAGAATCAAAAAGAAGTCTGCAGTACTCTCGTGCCACTTGCTCCATCCTTGTCTGCTTGATTGCTTCCTGAAGATGATATACAGAAATTGGATACTTGACTTGACTGCTACTGCATTGTTCAATGGTTTTCCATTTAGGTTCAGGTCTAGAAATGACCCGGGCCATGACTCCAGAGGCTAAAAACACCATCGTCACATACCCAGTTTCTCATTAGTTTTTAAATTAGCACTACTCTGGGTTTAGTGGTTAGCACTTTTCCCTTGCACCTCGTGGGTTGGGGTTCGATTCCTGTCTCTCTGCTCATGGAGTTTCGTGTTCTCCCCGTGCTTGATGGGTTTCCTCCGTGTACTCCTGTTTCCTCCCACAGCCCAAAGATATGCAGATTAGGCTAATTGGCGTTCCCAAATTGCCCGTAGTGTGTAAATGAGTGCGTGAGTCAATGCGTGTGTGTGTGTGTGTGCTATGAGATGGACTGGTGTACCCCGCCTTGTGCCCCAAGTCTCCTGGGATAGGCTCCAGCCCCCCCCCGTGATTCTAAATACAGGATAAAGCGTTATAGACGATAAGTGAGTGAACTAATTAGTGACATCGCCTGTTTTGTGTACAAGGAGAGGCTTACAGAATCGTTTACATCGGAGGCTGATCGACCAATTGGCTGAAAAGCAGGTTCATCTCTATTACGAATGTCAAAAAAAGTTTTTGATTTTTGATGAGCTCGGCGATACGAGAATCCAGAATCTGATTAGACGCCCCTCCCCCCAATCTCTATAGCATATGTTTGCTGAATACTTTTGGCTACCATTGTAGTTTGCATTTGTGTTTAATGGACACAGTAAGAGTGTAAGTCAATTTAACACTCCAGCTGATTCTCTGCATCTGTGTGATAACCATAGACAATAACTTTATAACAAAAGTCCAAGGGCAGATAATTGGGGCAGCTGTGTAACATTTATTTCTGTAGGTTACTAGTGAATTTCTAAAACAGGATCATTACATATTAAGCTCTAAATCCTCATTAGAATGGGTCCTTTAGTGACCTGCATTATTTTAGGAAGTGGCCTAAGTAAGTGGAATTACTTTTTACAGTATTTTCCTGCATCCACATTCAATCCTAAGTTTGGGAAGCTGTGAATGTGGAGTTTCACTAATTATTTTCACGCAATTATAGGTTTCCAAGATGTATGAATGAATGAATGATTGTATTGCTGTTAGAAAGTTCATTAAAAACAAAACTGATTAGAATGGTTGGAGGTTTTTTTGGTTGGTTTGTTTGTTATAGACCTACTATATTTGCATTTTAAACCTACTTTGTCTTAATTCAACAACTGCTTTGGGCGTCTATTACAGTTTGGGTTTTTGAATTAAGAGAGTTTTCTTTAAATCTGTTCCATACACAGAAACATTCAAAAACTCCAAAAGTCAATAAAGACTGTGATCAGAAAAGAGACAGACAAGACAGTCTGGATTTTGTCCCTCGTCTCCTAAAGCATGCATGACACCTAACCGAGGGCATCCTGTCCCGCGCTCTCATGTATGGAAGGATACGAGAAGCGGTCGTTCCATGTAGCTCTCTCTACGTAATCCAGCATCACCACTGCCTTGATGGTGGTGAGCAGCTTGTTCCAGGTCTCATCGAAATCCACCACCCGCGGCTTTAGGGACATCGTGCAGCTTTCACTGCAAACAGCTGGAAGAGCAAGGGAAGAGGTTGGAATATCAATTAATTAATCAATCAATCAATCAATCAATCAATCAATCAATCATCCAGTAATCACTAACCTTAGGAGTGTGATAAGTTCTTAAACATCAACCACTAAATATGAATAATGCTTACACAACATACATAATTATTATTATTACCATGCAGATGTCACAAATGTTTAAATCAAAATTAAGACTAGACCATGAAGTGTAAAGTCCTGCATGAGATGGTTTCAGAGCTGTGGCTTGATTCTCTGTATAACAGGAACGAGACATTTAAATGTCATGTTTCTATGACAACGCATACGTTTTACATCAACTGCTGTAAAATTAAAGGAAATGTAGTCGAGACTTTGACAACCGTTAAAATAATGAATAATAATTTCGTCAGTCAAATCGTGCGTTCGGAAAATGATGCATGTTGAAACCCGCATAGTTTGAACCGGTGCTTTGGATCACTGGTAACTGGCTCCTAGCAAGCACCATACACAAGGTATGGCATTCAGGGTAATGCATAGTGATGCAAAAATGACTGATTTCCTCATTAAATAAATCTCCCACTTTAGCCTGACCAAAGTATCCCCAGACCATCAGTTCTCATTCACCATGCGTCCTATAGACAGTACACATCAAGCACTCCTCTAGCATCTTTTCATTTTTCCATGCACCTCAAAAATCTTCTTTGCATTCCAAACAACTCAAACGGTCCAAAGATTTGTCCATCCATTATACTTTTTCACTCTGTCTACATCCAATGTCTCTAGTCTGTGCCCCATCCTAATTTCTTCTTTTTAATGACCAACCTCAGATACAACTTTTTTTTATTGCAACTCTGCTTAGAAGGCCTCTGGACTGTTGACACCGAGATTGGGGTTTTGATGCCTCTGATGTACTTGTCCTCTTGCTCCGCTATGCACCATGGTCTCACACTTCTCTCTCTCCTGGTGAGAGCCAGTTTGTCCTGTTCTTTGTAGAAAGTAATGTCCACACTCTGTGGTGTAAGATCTTCAGTTTCTCGACACTTTAAATAGCCTTCCTTTTTCAAAACAAGAGCAAAAGAGTCATTTTACAAGGAATTCTGAGTCTATAATCAAACCCAGAAGCGATGTTGCAAGATCCCCAACTTCCCAAAAAAGAAAACCACTTTTATTGCATTTTAACTGTGCCAAGGGTTTTCTAATAATCAAGACTTTAAACATCACAAACCTGTATTAGATATTGGATTTGAGTGCTGAAAATAATTCTCTTTTCACCTCTATAGATATTCTATTAATTAAAAAACATTAACAAATGTCTAGATTGTAATTTCCATCAGTTTAACGTTATGTTATAAAGTGTGCTTTTCTTCCAAAACCAATTGAACCGCAAACTTCCCAGCAGTGAATAACATTATACTACCTGTACACAGACAGTCTTGCCGGAGTCCCTGTTCGCATTCTTTCTCTCTCGCGCTACACATGGCGCTCCTGAGCTGCCAGTGATCCCTAGTTGGAAATCCCATCGCAAGTGTGGTCTGCCCGAACATCGTGTTGAGAAGAGGGATGGTTCCACTTGACCATGAAAATGGTCTTGGACACGGCTGAAGAAAACAGCTGTTCTCTGATGGCTTGCGTCTGCAGTCTCTCAATAGTTGGACAGCAAAGTAACTTCAACAATTGTCCTGTTATATTAAACTTCCAGCCTTTTAACACACAGTATGACTGCAGATCAATCCCTGCTATCTGATATCACTCAAATGAGGATGGGTTCCTTGGTGAGTCTGGTTCCTCCCTATTGTCGTCTCGGGGAGTTTTTTTTTCTTGCCACTGTAGCGCTCAGCTTGCTCATTAGGGATATTCCGATCATTTTGATTTATACATGTTTTCCCTCACACATTTCATTCTCATTTCCCTAATTTTCTTTTGATTCTGTAACGCTGCTTTGCGAAGACAGATGGGCGGCACAGTGGGGTAGTGGTTTGGAATGTCGCCTTGCACCTCCAGGATCTGCATAATTCCCACCTTGGGATTGTGTGTATGGAGTTTGGATGTTCTTGGTGGATTTCTCTTGGGTACTCCGGTTTCCTCCCACAGTACAAAGACATGCAGAATAAGCTAACTGGCGTTCCTAAATTGCCCATTTGTGTTGTGTTTGAATGAGCATGCGAGTTTGTGCGCGCGCATCCTGCGATGGATTGGCACCAAGTCTCCTGAGATAGGCTTCCCACGACCCTGTATACAGGATATAGTGGTATGAGTGAGTGACGATATACACTATATGGACACAAGTATTTGGTAAAACCTGTTAATTATTGAATTCAGGAATTTCAGTCAGGCCCCTTAATTCCAATGACTGGCAACCTTAACGCTTCAGCATACCAAGACATCTTGGACAATGCTATGCTTCCAACTTTGTGGCAACAGTTTGGGGAAGGACCTTTTCTATTCCAACAGGACTGTGCCCCAGTGCACAAAGCAACAACTATAAAGACATGGTTTAATGAGTTCCGTGTGGAAGAACTCGACCGGCCCGAACACAGAGCCCTGACTTCGACCTCATCGAGCACCTTGATTGACCGAGATTGCGAGCCAGCCCTTCTCGTCCAACATCAGTGCCTCATAAATGCTCTACAGAATGAATGGATATGACACTCCAAAATCTTGTGGACAGCCTTCCGAGAAGAGTGAAAGCTGTTATAGCTGCAAAAGGGGAACCAACTCCATATGTAGATGGATACAGTGCCATTGCAGGTTTGGCCAAATACTTTTGTTCATATAATGTATGTTCCTGTGTGTTTCTAACACTAAGGGAGAGAAACATTTACAGAAACATTATGTTCGATCAGAAACTTGCGAGTGTGAACGCTTGGAAGTGACACACACACAAATATAAAGTAATGAGAGAATTATTATACAACAGCTTAATACAATTTTATGACACTTTACGACAATACACGCATATTTACGTTAGGCTACTCAGCTAGCGAAGTAACCGTATACAGGCCCGGCTAGTTAGCTACATAGCTTAGCTTTAACTGTTCTGACGTTCACTTTTGATGTAAAAGATTGGAATGAGCCAACAGCTCACTCTGAGATCATTATTATTTTTTACAGTAAACGATTATAAAAGGTCCAGACTGTGGTGTTAAAGTCCTGGTGGAGTGTCCGTTACCCCGGTGCCGTGTTGTTGCTGAGTAACTCCCCGAGCTTTTCTTGTGTCGCGCGCCTGTATCTCGCGCGCGCCCCCCTTTTCACACAGATCACCTTAAACATTTTCAACAGCCTGACACACACCGTGGCCCACGCGCACACCACACACCATTAACAGTGTACAGAAATGTCATGTTACCTTGACCAGTGTCACTGTGTTGAATAAAAACTTCCCCCGGCTGTCAAAAAAAAAAAGCTCCGCTAGCTTTCACTTAAACCTCTGCCATCGTCCAGTCTCGCGGAACACAACACTGCTCCGGTCACATGCAGAGGGAGGGGGTGGGGGGGTTACCGAGATTTACACAGATAAATAATTGACAGAAAATAAATCATCAATATCACGGGATGCAGAGTTTCACCGAGTTTTAAAAATGTGTTTAAAAAGTGTAAATGGATACAATACAATATGTAGCTGAAATGATCAGATTTGTCGAACAAACATAAACAAACCACCCTATTAAATAATGGTTGCGTCTAGAGCTACGGGAAGCGACTCAGGACAATGACGCTCGCAGTTAGGAAGCCGCCAGACACGGAATGATGACGTCACCAGTACGATGGAAGTCAAGGAACGACAGACATTTTTGTACGCATTTAGTTTTATTTTCTGTATTGTTTCCCCTTTTGGAGTTATTTAATAATTAATAATTTGTTTGTTGGTTTAATCTGTATAGTATTATTTATTTACATATTCTTTGTTAAGCTTGCTTATACCATATATCTTCTATTTATTTTTTGTTCTGCTACCTATTGATAGTTAACTGTATAATAGAAGTTTTTATATTTGAATCGTGTATATTTAGGGCCCAAGCACTATAGGGTGCGCAGGACCCTCTTGTTCTCCTAGGAATTATCGTTTGCC
>JAQMYL010000033.1:29177315-29199627 GCA_030014365.1 Clarias pachynema
ACACACCTGACACTTTTCTCCACCCATTCCAACCTGCCTGTACCCGCCTCTTTACCTCCTTTCCACACTCTCCGTTGACCCTAAGTACTTAAACTCCTGCACCCTCTTTACCTCTGCTCCCTGTAGCTTTACCATTCCACTTAGGTTCCTCTCATTCACACACATGACAAATATTTAAGACCCAAGCTGACATCAGCCCTATTATGTCGTAGTGTGTGAATTGTGCAAGTTGTGCGGTGCATCCGGGCGGCGATGGCTTTTTGGTTAAGTTTGCTTATACCGTATATCATCTATTTATTTTTTTGTTCTGCTACCTATTGATAGTTAATTGTATAATTTAAGTTTTTATATTTGAATCGTGTATATTATACTTGAATTCTTTTAATATTGTAATTACATATTCATGATATTGATAGTAATATTAATGATATTTATCCCAATAAAACAAATGTAGTAATAATAAATTGTAAAAACATGTTTTTAATATATATATTTTTAAAAAGCTACTTTATTATTTACCACTAACCTTTTTGGTAACTGTCACATAATTATTTCAAAATTAATTGCAGCAAATTTTAAATAGTATTTAATTATGATAAAAAGTGGCTTCCAAAAAATCCATCTTTGCTTATTATTTAAAAACAGTGGAGTAGTAATCCTATTAACAAAATCTATTAACACCAAGACCTACCTACCTGCTGGTGCTGACACACATCTGATAGTGTTGACATTTTTTAAAAAACAGAAATTCTGTTAGTTTTTTTGGGCAGCGGGCGGTGCATAGCTGGAGAGTGGTGGTCTTTGGACAGGTAGTCACATGCGGTTATCGGCTTTGTTGTCATGCTGTGGGCTTGTCACAAGCATTCCTCACTGAATTTAACAGTAGGCAGCGTCGTCTGTGGCAAAAAACGGGTTAATCAGACTAAGCTCAGGGCTACTGAAACGATTAGAACACAGAGCCTCTATGAACATTTTAATGAACAAACAAATAAACAAACAAAGTCCGAGGTTTCTTTTTCTTTTCCTTTTTGTGTCTGAAGTTCTTTCAAAGATGTTACTTCTGGGTTGTTTCAGTATGACGAGGAGGAGGAGGAGGATAAATATTTAATAAATAATACATCTGTCTTTTTTGCTGATAAATGTAATTCATTTTTTAAAATAGTTTTTTATGTTTTTATTGATAAAAGAAGTGTAACAATAGCCCACTCCTCTTTCTTGTATTCAAGAATGACATAATTTAAAATTATACATGTATTTCGAAAGTGCTGTATTAAGTTTTCAAAAAACTCCAAAGCTGTTAGAATTTCACACTTATGTGATTCATTTTGAATAAATGTTTAACTTGTACTTCTGGTTCTCCTTTACAGTGGTTCTTCTTTCCTTTCTCTTCTTTTGTTTTTTTGTTATCTGCTGCTTCTTCTATCCTCCCTGGCTATGTATGGTTTGTGTGTTTTTGTTTACCATAAAATAAAAATAGACCAAAAAAGAGGAAATTGAGACACATACAGTACTTCACATGATTTATCCTGTGAACCCTGTGTTTACCTCACTATTGAGGGATGGATAATAAATTCTCTTTCTGTGATCCAGTAGATGAAACTTTGGTACATTGGTAAGTGTGAGAAGACAATAAAATAAAAAAAACTCTCTTACTATACATGCTGCTCTTCTCTATAACAGAACAAATTATTATTCAAATTATTGCAATAAATAAGAAACTTCAGACACAAAAAAAGAAAGAAACCTCAAACTTTGTTTGTCTATTTGTTAGTTCATTAAAACATTCATAAAAATGTTTCATGAATGTTTCATTAAAATATCCCTCCATACAGAATGATACAAGAAATCAATGTGTTGTTTTATGTATGAAAGGTCTTAAAATTAATTATAAAATCTAAAATAATCAGAAATTCCCTGCTTGGTTGCCATGCTGCTTTTCAAATACAGAGAATTAAATTCAGATTCAAAATGTATGCATTAGAACACCAGAAAATCCTTCATATTTAATTCATTTTAGTTCATTGTTTTTGATATTTTATGCCCATGGTGGATTGGAATGTCCACTAGATTTTGGAGCATGGCTTTGGTCATTTTTGTTCTATTAGGTCTAAGCATTAGTGAGGTCAGACTGACGTTGGTTGACGAAGTCTGGGGTACAGTCTGCATTCCAATTCATGCCTAAGGTTTTCAGTGGGATTGGACTCCACACATGGCATTCCATGGCTTATAGGCCATATAATGTAAATTATGCTGCCATCACGTAAATCGAATCTTGCTTTTAAACTGAATATGGTTAAATAAAGTGATTTTTAAAAAGTTACAAAAATTCATCACTAAACAATGCATCACTATTTCTATTCATAAGAACACACATTTGATTAGGAGAGAATACAATATAACACACAATATTATGTGAAATGCAGCAGTAATGCTGTGGAACAAAAAGAATGTATGAGGACTCTTGCATACACTCATATTGCCAAAGGTTAGAATCAAGTCACAAAATAACACCAGCAATAAATGTAGATTTAAAAATATATATATTGCATTTAACTGTGCAGTCAAACATAAAGTGACACTAGTAATGAAAACTACTGAAAAAGAAGAAAAGAAAAAAGAAAAGGTAATAAGATTCAAGATTCACTGGACTTTATTAATTCCAGATGGAAATTGCTTATGCTTGGTTACAGTTGCTCACAGTTGTTATCCAGTAGAAAGGAGAAGTAACAAATAACTAAATAATAATAACTAAACAATAATAATAATCATCATAAATAAAGTAAAATAAGATAGAATAAAATAGAATAAAATAAAATAAAGAGTCCTAAAACAGTAAGTACCATATTGCACACTAAACTTTTAAATACTTAAATGAATACACTATATATGACATCATAACATTATTGCACATTAAATACGACCCAAGAGCATTTGTAAAGATTGCACAAATTAATACAGTAATCTAATATATGTATGTAATATTGTATTATATGTAATATACTACTACTACTACTACTACTAATAATAATAATAATAATAATAATATTGTTAATAATAATAATAATAAAAAATGGAGAAATTACAGTCAAAGAAGAATATAAAAGAAGGGGAGAAGAAAAGGAAAATAAAGATACTAAATATAAAGTGGGATTGTGCTGTACTATATGTATGATTGTGAATCTCTTTCTCTCTCTTTCTCTCTCTCTCTTTCTGTTTCTCTCTTGCACATGTCTAAGGGAACACACTTAGATGTTCTTATGAATATAGTGTTTCAAGATTAAACTCAATGGAGATATTTTAAGATCACTGTATATAATCACACTTCCCTCTTTGAATAATATTACGTCACTGCCCTCACTTGGCTATAACTGTGTGTTAGTTTCAATCGAATTATGCAAATATGATTTCTCTTCACTTTGAGAGAACAAATTGGCAAAGTCACATCATTCGCGGGCCTGACGTAGCAACTCACCCTCAAAATGAAAGCTGTTTATAGCTGATGTAAAGAGAAGGAGGCTGGAGCTCAGTGATTTTCATCACATCTTCCACAGACAATTGTATTGACTATGAAAGCATGAGAAACTGAAAGTTTGGCATAATGAGTGATTGCGTATGTCCCAAACTCAGTGCATTAGAGTTGCCAGATTTGGGAGAAATGTGGTTTAGTACTAACTCTTTCAAGTCCTGCATGTGTGTGTGTGTGTGTTTGTGTGTGTGTGGGGAGGGGCGGGGGTAGGGGTTTATCTTCTTCCCTGTGCTTGGGTCTGTGTGTGTGGAGTTTGCAAAGTTCTCCCTGTGCTTAGTGGGTTCCTCTGTGTACTTTGGTTTTCTCCTACAGTTCAAAGACATGCAAATTAGGCTAATTTGTGGGCGAGTGTGTGAGTGCTTGTGTGAATGTGTCTGCAATGGATTGGGATCCCGTCAAGGATGTACTCTGCCTTGTGCCCCGTGTCCTTGAGTCCCCTGGGATAGGCTCGGCCTCCCATGACCCTGTACGAGATAAACGGATTAGAGAGAGAGAGAGAGAGTAATGTTTGTGTAACAAAGGACTCTGTTCTATTCTAAGACCTGTTAACTAACTATTTCCTAGTTGTACTTTTTATTGGTTATAGATGTTCCCAGCCAAAGCCCAAACACCAAAGCCCACTGGATGCAGTGCCGGTCCCAAGCCTGGATAAAATGGAAGGGTTGCATTAGGAAGGACATCCGGTATAAAACTTGTGGCAAGTTGTTGTGTGGATCAAATGGTCCGCTGTGGCGACACCTCGACAGGAGCAGCCAAAAGACCAACAACAACATCGAGTTCTGTGCCTAAAGTCAATAAAAGAGACAAAAATTATTGTCTGATGGAATTTGTTCTCTGAGTCTTGCAGTTTTCAGAACAGTAGTCATGAAAATTCTTCATAATAATTTCTTCTTGCCACTTGAAAGACATTACACCTGACTGTAAGGAACTGTTCACTACAAATGCTCCCAAAATGAACAAAAAGCTTTTTATTCCGGTCTTATCAACATGTGCCCCTGAGAGTGACAAGGCTACTTTGAGAACACAAAGAAAACAGACCAAAGGCAAGTAAACATTGAAACAGACCAATTACAGAAAAAAAGTGAAGATAAAGCTCGATTTGCAATATGATGAAAAACAACAACAACAACAACAGCATAAAAAAAAAACCCACACTGAACACTTGTTTTGTGTTTTTCTAGTAAAAATACATTCGTGATATCACAAAATATATAAAAGTTACTTCGCTTACTTCTCTTCACACTGGGTATTAAAAAATGAAATATCATAAAATGCATACGTATTTCTAAACAGGGTTTTAATGACATTTACATTTACGGAATTTTAAAGAACACAGTCCTATCTCACCAAAATAAATCTTCATGGATGAGGATCATATCTGGTAAGCATCTAGAATTTCTGCAACCCTCCTAATGCAAGTCAAACAGTCAAAAGTGCAGATAAGTGTATGTACTGTATAATGATGCCTCTGCCACCACCAAGAGGCCATTCGCAAAGGGTCAGCGACCACCATACTGTAGGAAGTCAGACCTTGAAGAATCATTTGGTGTTACTACCATGCTTCTCTCTGGGGATATACAGGGGTTGGACAATGAAACTGAAACCCTGGCCAATTTAGTGTTGGAGGTTTCATGGCTCAACTCTCCTTTTCCCTTCAAAACTGTTCGTCTGGAGCTCCACAGGGTCAGTGTACATGGCCGGGCTGCTATAGCCAAACCTTTGGTCAATCGTGCCAATGCCAAACGTCGGTTTCAATGGTGCCAGCAGTGAAAATCTTTGGCTGTGGACAATGTGAAACATGTATTGTTCTCTGATGAGTCCACCTTCACTGTCTTTCCCACATCCGGGAGAGTTACGGAGGCTCTACACCATACTAATGAATTATTGTGGTCTAAAACCAGGCGTTTCAGTTTCATTGTCCAACCCTGTATGTTTTCAGCTTGATAATCAGTTTTTATTTATTTATTCATGCATTTATTGTCAGATGTATCACTTTGTGGCAAGGCATAAAGTGCACTTGCATGTTGAGTGTTAAATACTACAGTAAGCAGTGGGCTGTCTCTAATTGTATTGCTTTGGCAAAGAAAGCACCATGAGAGTAATTTAAAAAAAAGAATTTTTTTTGACCATGCTAAGAAAATAAAAGAACTAAACTTTACTTAAAACACATTGATTTTTTATATATATATATTTTTAAAGATGTTTCATATTTAAGGTGTGCTGCACATGCAAATGTCCAAACTGCTGCTAATCTGCCACCAGGGGGCGCATTATACCTAAAAAGTCTCTTGCTCTTGCATGTCTTTTATTTACATCCTTGCTCTTCAGTACTTTAACACTTTTATATATTTTTTTATTTTTTTAATTAAATCTTTACTTAAGAGATCTTGCTGAGATTCAGACAGCCAAAGGAGAATGAAAAATCACAAGGTGAATCCTGAATGTTTTATATCTAAGAAATTTACTCTCTATAATATGACACATGACACATGGTTCAAATGTATTTTTTGCTAATAAAGGTATGTTTAAAAGTTATTTGTTTTTTTGTGGTGAATCTTTCAAACTCAGCGGCTTGGAATCTACTCCTGTGTGCTGTAACAAATCAGGCTGATAAGTGTACCCACAGGAATTTCTCTTGACCACATGTTCCAGCTCAGTGTGAGAGAAGTGCTCCAGCTTGTTCTCTCAGCTGGGCTAATCAACACTGCTTTCTTTAGATAGATGTGAACAGCTGAAGCCTTGAACGGTAACACGTCACGGGAGACAGCAAAATCAAAATCATTATATTACAGCACTTCTGTAAAGAGCGTTTGCTGAAATGTTTTAACAGTAATGAACCATTTTACTGAATAAATGTTACCATTCCATAGAGCTAATGGAGGCGCTGTGTGTGAGATCGTACGTGTTGATCACTTGTGATCAGAGGAGATTTTAGTTTTTCCTTAAGCAGGTACTGTATGAGGCCCTGTTCTCCAATCTGCTCATTAACCAAAAGCCTTAAGCTAATTAATCAGCTCACAATCAACCTTTTCATTAGATGGGCATTGTGTTGAAAGTGGGATATGTGCCAATCTTTGTAATCAGTTCTTACTGTGTTTTATTCTTTATTGCATTATTATTATTATTATTATTATTATTATTATTATTTTAAAGAAAGTAACTCCCCACTGGGCACACAAACTTACACTCATGTCTTCTGTAGAAGGTTTAAGTTTGGCTTTAAAGAATTTATATTACTAATAACTCAGTATGAGGACTTGTCCTGAAGATGTTTGGGGTGGTAATCTTTTTAGGCCTTTATTGTGTCCACATGTCTCTAGTGTGTATTATCCTGAAGACCTGTTACTGCTATGCTGGGAGTACTGGTTAATGAGCATCTCACTTACTCATTGTGTGTCCCACTTTATCCATTGTATAGGGTTGCAGGAGGCCTGGAGGCTATTCCAGGAGACTTAGGACATGAGGCAGGGTAATCCCTGGACAGGGGCCAGTCCATCGCAGAGCACACACACTCACACACTCATTCATACACTATGGGCAATTTAGGAACGCCAGTTAGGCTAATCTGCATGTCTTTGGACTGTGGGAGGAAACCGGAATACCTGGAGGAAACCCACCAAGCACGGGGAGAACACGCAAACTCCATGCACACAGACCCCGAGGCAGGAATCCGGAACCCTGACGCTGGAAGTTCAAGGCGACAGTGCTGACCACTAAGCCATCATACTGCCCCAAGAGCATCTCCAAAAATGTAATTAATTGAATAAACAAATCTTTTGGACTGTGGCCTTTGAAAACGCTCAAGTGAAACATAAAGAAAAATAATCCAAGGCAGCTCTCGAGGTGTCATTTTAGTTGAAGTAGAGCTCCAAATTTAGCTAAAATGCCCTAAATCCACAGACTCTTTCTCTGGCACCATAAATCACAGTGATGTAATTTGTAAATGCTGTAAAGTTAATGAAGAGCTTTTCTAATACCAACTTAATTTTCTTGATGATTATAACCAAGACCTAGAGCTATTGGAAGTCCAGTTTCTGGTAATCGTACAGCGTTCTCACAAAATGCAATCACATTATATTCTTTCCATATGTGTGCAAATTAACATACATCTCTGAACAAAAAAAAAATCACACACCTCTGACCATTTTGGACTACTTCCACAGAACTACTAATGGCAAAAACAAACAAACAAACAAACAAACAAACAAACAATCAAACAAAAAACTTAAATATATATATATTGCTCATACAGCAAAACTGACTGGAAAAAACTACTTAAAAATGATGAAATGAAAGTGACCATTTTGCCATGACACACTGATCTCCAGAGGTCTCCAGAAGACAGTGATCTCCAGAAAACTACTAGGGAGAATAATACACTTACCACATTCACAAAACGACTCGCAAACTTTTATACAGATCTTTTATTTCTTTAATTATTACTATTCATATTTTAATATGAATTAAAATATTATATGTTGCCATTTTTCATGTAAAACCAAAAGTAATTAAATGCTAAAATAAATGTCTTTGGTTCATTTTCATTTTGTCCTAAGGGGTGTGCAAATTCTGTTATAACCCGTTCTGCAGCTAAGCGTTGTAAACTTTTAGAAGAACTCAGCATTTTAGAAAAACCATGTTGTTATATTCAACAATTTTTGTTTTTTACCTTTTGTGAGAGTTTTTGACAAAATCGAGTAATTATTAATATTATTATTATTATATAATGTTCTTGCCTGTAATCTAACTCTTGCCTTTTTTTTTTTCTTCTGCTTATTATTATTATTATTATTATTATTATTATTATTATACTTTCACCCCATGTGCTTGTCCTTGATGATGTTGGTTTTGATTGGATGTTTGACGTGTCACTCAAGCCAGTGACAGCTGTTGTGGGCGGGGCTTTAAGCTAGACACCCACAGAGGCTGGGTTCCAAACAGCTCAGTACTCCCCCTTTCAGTGCACTACTTGTGGGTTTATAAATAATGACTCATGTACACTATGTGGTGCACTTAATGTATTGTAGAAAGGCGTGTGCTGCAGGCAGTGAGAAAGAGAGAAAGAAAGAGAGAGAGATTTTTATATCAGCTCTGAGCAGCTCAGGGTTCAGCAGTTAAACTCAGACAGAGGGAAGTGTGTGTGCCAGGTTTTACACTACCAGCAGAAATGAGGGAAATAGTCCATATACAAGCAGGACAGTGTGGCAATCAGATTGGCACCAAGGTAAATCCTATTGTTTTCTCTTTACACTTTCTTTCTTTCATTTGTAATATGGCAAACATGTAAAAAAAAATTAATTAGGCCTTTTCATATTATTTTTATTATGATTTGTATTACCAATGTTCTTATTATACTTGTTTTTTAGTAGGAAAAGACACAGCTAAAGGGTTCACCTGTTCTTCACTGCATGTGTAATGTAACAGTTAATCAGCTGCTTAAGGGTGTGGCAGGTTCTGCCCCAAACCCCATACCATTCTGTGTAACAACTGTGTGTAATATCTCCTTCAGTTTCATTTTCCAGTGGTTGTTGCCATATAAATTTACAGTTTTCACAGTTTTCCATTTATAAACCTTAGAGTGTTTGTCCAGTATGAGGACACAACCTGACAAAGACAGGGGAAAACCGAGATTCAGTGAGAAACTAATGCCACTGGGGTAGAAAAAAAATTGCTAAAGTTCAACACCCATGTAAAAAGAAAATTAAATGCATTTTGTAAGGTTAAGCACTTTATTTGTTGGGTTGCTGTTTGAATCTGTTTTTAACAAACAAAGTTTATGACCTCATTCTAGCTTGTATTGCTTTAATAAGGAAGCCTCAAGGAGAACAAAATGTATGAAATATGAGATCATCATAACCATAATACATTCTCTTTGTTCGGAGTTGTTTCCATACACTCCGTCGCAGATTACGTACAATGAATAACATTCAGAATTGAAAAAGATTTATTTCTGCACGTCCTGTAGAAACCTACACCATCAGAGAGCATTTGTAGAAACTCTTAAGGATTTAAGATAACATTATTATCTCATGAGCCACACAGTTTCAAAGTCTGCTTTTCTCATCGATGATATTAAACCGAGTGTGTGAATGAAGGGAGATTTGACCGTTTGCTTTTCTACCAAACCTTGTCCTGGAACTGTGTGAACTTGACCAATGTCATGTGTAGATTGTTACATTTGGTTATAATGTCTGTATGTGTTTTGTTGAAGTTTTGTTCAAGATGTTCAGAAGTTTGATTCTCCTTAAAGTTGTGTTTCTTCTTATACTGTATGTTTTTGTCACACTCAGTTCTGGGAAGTCATAAGTGATGAACATGGCATTGATCCAGCAGGCAACTATGCGGGAGACTCAGTCCTTCAGCTGGAGAGGGTTAATGTGTACTACAATGAGGCGAGCTGTGAGTATACATTACTCATTTTGTGAGCGTAGCTGTGTGTGTGTGAGTGTGTGAATGTGTGAATCTATGAATCAGCGTCCTTTTTGTAAGTCCCCCCCCTTCCCCACACACATACCAGACCAAGATCTCCAACTCTCTGTGCGTCTGGCCTCCATCCTTTAATCATGTCGTCACTCTGAAAGAATGTATTCATCGCCCAAACCCTAGAATTAAAATGTTTGCAGTATGTTTGAATGTAGGTTTCTGTTTCAGCACTGAACCATCATGGGGTTATTCACAGCATGGCATGAGCATGTTTATACTTTTTGACTGTAAATAAATTGTCTAAATAGAAGGTAACCCAATGAATAGTCTGCCTGTGTGGCTGTTTGTGTTGTGTTTGTAGCACATAAGTTCGTGCCTCGAGCCGTACTGGTGGACCTGGAGCCGGGGACGATGGACAGTGTGCGATCCGGGACATTTGGACAGCTTTTTAGACCTGATAATTTTATCTTTGGTAAGTACCACCAACTATGCTCCAGGGTGCTATGCTGTGGTAGTTCATTGCTAACACATGAGGTTGTATGTTCAAATCCCAGAAGTACTAGAAAAGACACTGGTGAACCCTTGGGATGCTTACTAACCCTCCAGTCTATGCTTGATTTATGTTCTTACTCACTGAAAGATTGCTATGATTTATAGCATCTGTCAAATGAATTAAATATTAGCAAGCTGTATGATGCAACGGCTGATATATGAATGCTGTCCAAGTCTATACACCTCTAAAAAATGTCATATTGTAGAAAAGCTTTTTTCCTAAGTGATAGGAATATTATATATTCTCGATTTTTTTTGTTTTGTTTTGATTATAAAAATCAAAAGAATATTAGAATATTTCATTTCTAATTAAATTACTGTTCATACACTATAAATACAGGGTAACGCTCCTTCTAATTCAGTACAAACACATGGGGAAGATTGCTGACTTGACAGTTTTCCAGAAGGGAGGGTAACCCACAGAAGGTCATTGTTGAAAGGGCCGGCTGTTCACAGAGAGCTGTATTGAAGCATATTAAAAATAATTGTTGTAGGAAAGGGTGCACAAGCAACAGGGATGACCACAGCCATAAATAGATTGTCAAGCAAAACTGATTCGAGAAATTCGGAGAGCTTCACAAAGAGTTTATGAGACTGGAATCGGTGCATCAAGAGCCACCACGCACAGATGTCTTCAGCAAATCAGCCTGAACCATATAAGACGCTTCTGACATGGTTCAGGCCGAGACGCCTTATAAGAAGCGTCTTATATGGGCTAATGAGAAAAAGAACTGGACCGTTGCTTATTGGTCAAAAGTCCTTTTTTTCATATGAAAGTAAATTTAGCATTTCATTTGGAAATCCAGTTCCCAGAGAAGGAAGAAAGTTTCCACAATGATGGATTTCAGCCCCTGGGATCAGTCCACTGTGTTTTATCAAGTCCAAAGCTAACAGTCATCTACCAGGAGATTTTAGAGCAGTTTATGCTTTTGTCTGCTGACAAGCCTTAAGCTTTTTTATTTTTCCAGCAGGACTTAGCTGCACACGGTGCCAAAACTAACACTAAATGGTAGATTGGCCAGCTACAGTAACTTGCCTGACCCGAACCCCTAGAGAAGGGGTACTGTCAAAAGGAAGATGAGAAACACCTGACCCAACAATAAAGACGAGATTAAGGCTGCTATCAAAGCAACCTGGTCTTCAGTGACGCCTCAGCAGTGACACAGACTGATCACGTCCATGCCATGCCACACTGATGCATTAATTTGTGCTAAAGAAGCCTGAACTAAGTACTTAGTGCAGAAATAAACATACTTTTCAGAATAAAAATTTTCAAATACATTTTTGTATTGTAATTTTTAAAAATGATTATAGGAAATATTACATTAATATTAATATAATAACATTTTCTAAGATTTTAATAAGATGTAAGCTCTAATCATCAAAACTAAAACAAAAAAGGCTTGAAATATTTCTCTTGACATGTAATGAATATAGAATATATGAGAGTTTAACTTTGAACTAATGTCTTTTTTTATTACAGTGGAACCTTGGATGACGAGCATAATTCGTTCCGGAAGCGAGCTTGTATTCCAAAACACTCGTAAACCAAAGTTAATTTTCCCATAAGAAATAATGGAAACTTACATTTTTCGTTCCACAGCCCCAAAAAAGCAATACATAAAAATAATTAATACAAAATATAAAGTAAAAATAAAACAAATGGGATAATTTCAGCAAGGATGATACTAACTGGTAGTCATAAACTTAGTCATATAATTGTTTGCTTTAATTCAGGGCAAAATAATTCACATGGAGGACTTTAATTCTCACACACTTTTATAGTGCATTTAATATAAAACCTTACATGATGTAATGGCTTCTTAACGACTATCAGTGTACCTTCTTAACCTTCTGATCCAGCGACACTGCTGACTTCTCTATAAGGAGTTGTACTATACATTGTCATGGCCATTCAGTAGCTGAAATATTTTAAAAGACGAGCCAGGCTTCTTATGTCCAAATATAGCATATTTTCATAACCCATTAACATTCTTTTTTGTATACTGGGCGTATACGTATAAAGCACTGTTTATTTACATAAACGGTTTCAGCTATAGATGTTGATGATGGATATCACTGAGATCATCAGGGTTATCTGGCCTTTCTAGCTCCCATACGTTACTCATTTCATGCCTGTGGACAATCACAGCAGATTTTCCACACTTGGAAAGAGTAAATGGAAAGTGATAAACTTTCAGTCCATTATCTGTCATTTGAAATATGCATTATGACAAATAAAATGCGTCTGGATATAGGGTTATTCGCGTGGTACGAGTATCTTCACAAGAATTGATGGCAATAACAGTTAGTCATCTTAAACGCTTTCTTTTGATATGAGACGACTCAGATACTCAGCCATAACAGCTCTGTTGTCTAACAGTTTTCTTTAACAGTACACAGAAGCCTGTGGAATTGTTTCAGACAGCTGTGCAATGCTAATACTTTGCAGTCTGAATGATAAATGGGAAACAATTGGCACATGGATATCCCTAGCCACTAATGGGGGAAGGGGTGTCGGGTGATTGGATTTCTTGCTTTCTTTTTTTTTTTTTGGCTAATGCTTTGTTTGTGTCGCCGCTGCAGGACAGACAGGTGCAGGGAACAACTGGGCGAAAGGGCACTACACAGAAGGAGCCGAGCTAGTGGACTCGGTGCTGGACGTGGTGAGGAAGGAGTGCGAGCACTGTGACTGCCTCCAGGGCTTTCAGCTCACCCACTCGCTGGGAGGTGGCACCGGTTCCGGCATGGGCACGCTGCTTATCAGTAAGATCCGTGAAGAATATCCGGACCGCATCATGAACACCTTCAGCGTCATGCCATCGCCCAAAGTGTCCGATACAGTAGTGGAGCCTTATAATGCCACGCTGTCTGTGCACCAGCTGGTGGAGAACACGGACGAGACGTACTGCATCGACAACGAAGCACTTTACGACATCTGTTTCCGCACACTCAAGCTCACCACGCCGACTTACGGTGATCTTAATCACCTGGTTTCAGCCACCATGAGTGGAGTCACCACCTCCCTGCGCTTCCCCGGGCAGCTGAACGCAGATCTCCGCAAGCTGGCTGTAAACATGGTTCCCTTTCCACGCTTGCACTTCTTCATGCCCGGTTTTGCCCCACTGACTGCTAGGGGGAGTCAGCAGTACCGCGCCCTTACTGTGCCTGAACTGACGCAGCAGATGTTCGACGCTAAAAACATGATGGCTGCGTGCGACCCGCGTCACGGCCGCTACCTCACCGTGGCCACCGTCTTCCGAGGTCCCATGTCAATGAAGGAAGTAGATGAGCAAATGCTCGCCATCCAGAACAAAAACAGCAGCTACTTTGTCGAGTGGATTCCCAACAACGTCAAAGTGGCTGTGTGCGACATCCCACCCCGGGGACTCAAGATGGCCTCGACTTTCATCGGCAACAGCACGGCCATCCAGGAGATCTTCAAGCGCATCTCTGAGCAGTTCTCTGCTATGTTTCGACGAAAAGCTTTTCTGCACTGGTTCACCGGAGAAGGAATGGATGAGATGGAGTTTACGGAGGCTGAGAGCAACATGAACGACCTGGTCTCCGAGTACCAGCAGTACCAAGAGGCCACGGCCAACGACGGCGAAGACGCTTTCGACGAGGACGAGGAGGAGGAAGTCAACGAGTGAACGCTGTCGGATGACTGATTGTGCACACACACACACACACATACACACACATTTAATGTGATGTTTTTTTTCTTAAGCTGTGATTAAACTAGGAAAATAAACATTACTGAAAGTTTGAAGATATGTGTTCTTATTCATAATGTCGTGCATTGTTTTAAAACTATTTACAAGTCGTCATTGTTTCCACAGCCCCTCTGACCACGTGTACAATTATAGCAGGAATGGAGCTTACTCATGACACAATGAGCTTTACAGACAGGTTATTCTGCGAAAAATCACCCGACAGATAATATTTCTGTCACCACGCTGGAGTGAAGTTTAGCCTTCCTTCCGTTTTGGGGAAGTGAACTCTGAATGGGTAACGCTTTGTTCATTTCCGTTAATGTCTTTATAGCCGATGGGCCTAGCGAGGATATAAATCTCGCTCACCGAGGCCTCGATCATCCCTAACAGCTGCTGAGCAAGGCATTCCTCCGCTAGTGCTGTGCAACGAACAATAGAGGAAGTCCAGTCTCGACAGAACTATTTGTAGTCCTACACAATGAACCCTCAGCAGGGTGCAGTCCAGTCATCAGGAGAGTTCTTTTTTTTTTGTTTTAACAATGCAACCATTTACACATAAAGCAAGAAGAAAAAAAAAGATTACTTCGATGTGGACTATAATTTTTCTGGACTCTATTTTCCAGATGAGCTAATAACCAGAGAATGTCCCAGAGTGAAGAGACACGAATGGAAAAAAAAGAAGAAAAAAAAAAAAACTGCTCCATATTACAGTCCAGAGAAGAACGACATTTTGCCATGTGCACTGGAGCAGATTCGGTTAGAGAGGGTGTGTTTTATTTTTCATGACACAGCAGTGGGAATGCTGCTCTGAGCTACTGTAGATTAAATCCGAGATTATACAGACTGAGGTTTAGACATGTTCGCACATTATTAACACTTTAGTTTTCTTTTGAAATACAATGGAGCCTTTGTACTTTGATTATATCGGTTAACGGTTCATGATGACCAAATGCTGTTTCCAGACATATAATTATCAAATCGTTTGAAAGGCACTTCAGCAAAACCTGTTATTTTTAATATCAGAATCAAATCTGGATATTTTTTTAAAAAAATCTTCTATCCCAGAAATTTATTAGAATAAAAGGTAAGTTTTTAAAAAGAAACAAAAAATTGGAAATGGGATGTAGATCATGTAGATAAATAGTGTGGAAAAACTAAATATTCATGTCCCTTCTATTGATGTCAGTCCGGTCTGAGAGTCCGGCTATCTGACCAACTTAATTATTTTAAAACGCTTTAATATTTTAAAAACAAAGTAAAATATTCAGATATTCAAATGAAATATTCTGACATGAGAATGTGAGATACTGGGTTTTTGATTTTCATGAGCTGTAAGCCGTGATCATGGTAATTGAAACAAAAAAAGGCCAGAAATATTCTACTTTATGTGTGAGAGATTGACTTTGTAAGTTAAATTACAAAAAAAAAAAAAGAATTTTTTTCAAGATATTCTAATCTCATAATATGAAAAATTCAAAGAGTTTGGCTATATTCAAAATAATTTAACTTGCAAGAATTTTCTCAGCTTCTTCCAACTAAATAATTAATAATAATAATCATTTAATAGTTTTTAAAATTTTACTTTATTATGTAAAGCACTTTGGTCAACCATTGGTTGTTTTAAATGTGCTATATAAATAAATTAACTTAAATAAGTGTCAAACATGTGCATAGCTGCTAAAAAGATATTTTATGTGATTTAAAAGAGATCTGATATGAGAAAGATCTGCACCTCCAGTGTCCGGGTTCGATTCCCGGCCAGGGTCGTTTCCTCCCAACTGCCGTTCACTAAATTTCCCGTAGTGTGTGAATGAGTGTGTGTGTATGCGATGCATTGGTCCCTGTACAGGGTGTACCCCGCCTCATGCCCCAAGTCTCCTGGGATAGGCTCCAGCCCCCCCCCGCCGCAATCCCTGTATATATGATAAAGTGGTGAGTGAGTGAGCGAGTACAGTATGGTAATGAGACTCAATAAACCGTTTGAATGGCGCAAACATTTTCAAAAAAGCTGTGCTGTCGTTTTCATAAAAATTCAGCGAGTAAAACGCCTGGTCCTTAAAAACATATCCAACCAATAACAAATTGTAGAAGAAATGCAAACATCTGCCTGTGTGAACTGTACACACAATCATTCAACACCACTGGGAGTTATTGCCACATTCCCCATACAGTCCTGACCTCGCTCCAAGCCGTTTCCACATCTTTGGGCCATTAAAGGAGTTCCTAGGAGGCCAGATTTTTAGACCTGAAGCAGGCAGTTTGATCATAGCGATCTCCGGCATTCTGAGAAAACTTTTTACCTTGATGGTATCCAACCACTAGTGAAACACTGGGATAAGTGCATTAGTGTAGCAGGGGATTATATAGAGAAATAAAGGGAGTTTTATTCTTATTACTGTGTTTTGTCATTCTGTGCATTCAAAATCCCAGTTTAATTTGAACGCCCCCTCATATCTCCAGCATAGCGTTAACATATCGCAGCACCAGGGACCAGGTCAGGGGTTCTGACCTCAGTTTGTGTTCTGCCTTTGTGTCTGTGTGAGGTTTTTCTGGGTTCGCCAGATTCCATCCACTCCCAAACATGCTGGTGGATTAAACTGGTAGATAAGTGGCTCTACATTGAGAACGTGCATTTGAATTTTTAACGAAACAGAACAATTTTCTGAGATTTTCCTTTTAAAAATGTGATTTTAAAATTTTCACCCTTTTCAAAACTCATTACCGTATCATTAGTGCAAAAAGTAATGTAATATATTATAACCTAAAGCATTTACAGTGGAGTAAATCAGCCACATTATCAAGTTTACTACTGTATATTGTAATTATGAAGCCTAGCACCAAAGTTAACTCCAAGTCAAAGTACAACTGGTTAAAGATTTAGGAATAGAAACCAAATCTTGTGCAAAAACATTTTAATTATTTAAATAATATTCATGAAATTAAATTCAGATTGAGGAGGTCAGTGAAATATGTTGTACGGTTAGTCACAGGAATCTCCATGCATACAGTATGAACATGTTGAGAACTTCTGGTTTAAGGACAACATTTTGTGGGTCTTAAATTGAAATCAAAGACCGAGTGGTCCAAAATATTTTCTGAATGTCTGTCCGTTTCCATAAGAATGATGCGCACTGCATCTAAACATTATACACACAGGTTCTCTGCTTCAATGTAAAAACCTTTTCATATCCTATATAATACAAATCAGTGAGAGCATGAAATTCTTCCATCCTAGTCATTTAAATCCACAATCCTTTGCTCATGGACAGCTGTGAAATTTAGGGCCAGCGCCAGATGTGTAAACTACAGTACTCTTCGTAAAACCTACAGTAGCTCTCACATTTTCATACATTTATGCACAATAATATCTCTGTGTACAAGCAGAGAGCAGTGAGAGGGTATGTTGGCAGGGGGTCACAGTGGGTTCTTATCCAGAACTTACTATTGCTTATCCAGATCTGTTTATAACACAGCACTCCTGATGTGCAGATGTGCTCTGATGAATCATACTCGCACTGAAAAACACCAGATCCTGAAACACACACTGGGGTTTAGACAGGAAATGACCAGTGTATTACACTTACAGGGTTGTTACACTGTGTAACCTTTTTCTTCACAATGTTTGAACTTTTCTTTTTTTCCCAAGTGTGTCAGCAAATCAGAAAGAGGAAGAGATCGAAGAGGACGGCAGTGCTGCTTCTGTAAGTCATGTGATCTTTTGATTTGTAGCGTTGCTTAGTGAATATTTTCACTTATGGAACAGAGCAAAGAGTTGAAACGTTGAAAAATGTTTACAGACTCTTGAAGTAACCCACTGTACAGGCCAATGTCTGGATGTATACGCAATATTTCAATGTGTGTTAGTGTTATTCATATGAAATCACAAAGAATACACAAATGGAAGATATAAAATCTTAAAGCAACTTGTGTTATATTCACCATGAAAAAGAGGCAAAATGTATCATTTTTGAGTGAAATAATTTTAAATACAAAACATAAACTCGTTACCGTACCGCATATATTGACCAGGAGGCATGTGTAGTCAAATATAGAAATAGTGTACACACACTTTTAGAGTCATTTCAAGTTTTCCTATGAATTCACTTGATCATGATAATCAGTAGTAAAAGAAGAGTGTGTAGGATTTTTCCTACTCTTTTGTTCCCAGAGCTGAAACACACACACACACACACACACACACACACACACACACACACACGCACACACACACACACACACACACACACACACACACACACAAAACCCAGCTCCCCTTTATGGCCTCAACTGCAGTTGCAAACATATTACCTAATAAGGTCCCGGTCCATTACAGTGAATTTACTGTAGTTCTACTGGGCATGACGTGCTTCTGATTTGGTGCCCTCTGTTGGACTGATGGTGTATTACTGTTGGCTTATCTTGAATAAATATATTTAATTACACCAGGACTTTTTAAAGCAAGTCTTGAATCTGATTGATTTGTGTGTCTGTAACAGCAGCTCAGGTAATATTAGGCTCATGTTAAAGCACTCATTCTAATCTTTCATTGTTTCCATGGTAACCACTAACTCGCATGGAGAATGCATGCCATGATCTGTTTCTACAACACTAAACTGTTTCAAAGAGGATGTGCTTTTATCTAACAACAAAGAAAATTTTTTTTAATTGGAGATGTGACAACGAATGCATCTTGTGATTCTGAGAAATCACTAAGCATTCTGTCCTGAATTATTACAACAGAAGCATCAATTAAGAATATTAAATTAAATGTATATTGAAATCAAGGCTTTGAAATTTCACTGGTTAAAATGCTCTGCAGAGATTTTTTAAAATGTGAAATTCACATAAAGTGCATATAAATTCAAAGATATTACTTTTCAAAGTCAAATATTTCAGTTTAATAGATTCAGTAGTATTTAAATTTCAAAATGATTAAATTGTAATTTATATATTAATAATAGATATGATTAAAATTATTATGACGCCAATATGCTTCCATACAGTATATTTCACATTTTAAACCACTGAAACTGGAGACTCCTTCCATAAAATCCATAAAAACATACCAAGTAAAACTTCAAGCATTTTTTAAAATTTCATTTATTAATTACATTAATTTAATACATTTAATAATTATTTATATTATTAAGAGAGGAAAAAAGGAGAGGCTGGTAAGGAAATGGCTTTATAGCAGCTCTAACATGTGACAATTTAGGGAAGCGACGTGTTTCCTTGAACTGAATGTTCCACAACATCAACTTTGCTTATAACTGGATAAATATCAATAGTCTTTCTTTAAAAAATAAAAACAGTACACATTGACAAATTTGTGTTGTAAAAGGAATAAGCACATATAGATTTGATACAAGGAAAAATATAAACTTTGTAGTTGGTAATTAACCCTTAATTCTTGGTGGCGAATCATAAAATATTTTAAGTTATTTTCCTCTAACAGAACTTATACAATCAAAAAACATCATATAATCAGCAATGACTAATAAAAAAAATAAATTGCACTAGGATTGCGCCTTCTTTAAACCAGTACTAGTGCAACAGTTCATGTGATGTGATGTGAATATAAATTTGTGTGTTCTACTAGAACAGCACAGTTGCTCAGTTCTATCATTGGATTAAAAAGTATTTTGACTTGTTCATAAGTCACTCTGGATATAAATAGCAGCCAAATGAATCAACTGCTTATTCATTCAAATCCAGTAAGCACTTTATCCTGGTCAGGATCTGTCCCAGGAAAACTGGGCATGGACCAGAATACACCCTTTGGATAGCAAATAAATAAAGGGGAAATGTTTATTTAGAATGTACAGTGTATTGTGAACGTATACCCTGAGGACTCGTGAGTGTCCTCACACTCGCCTGGCGCCTCACACCCTGGGCAACTCCGGAAAAGAACAAAGTCCAACCTCCAAAGTCCAGGAGTAGGCTGATTGCAGAGGTAAGCCCCACCAGATCTAATTGATAACACTCCACCTCCCACACAAGTTCCAGCTCCTTCACTCACAGAGAAATGATAGTCCATGTCCACCCAAATAACAGAGCACCTGACCCCATCAGTTCCCCTCGCAGGTGGTGGGTTCATGGTATGGGCAGACCCGGCCACCAGGCGCTCGCTGACGGGCCCTCTGTCCAGGCCTAGCCCCAGATATGGGCCCCAGGCTTTCTCCAGGCAGGGTCACTGTTCTCCCTCCACCTTTTTTCATGGGGTTTAATTCAAACCATTCTTAGTCTGGCCCCTTGCCTGAGACCAATTTTCCTTGGGAGTCCCTACCAGGAGCACATGGCTCCAGGCAACACAGCTCCCACGTTCATAAGGGCACGCAAACCTCACCACCACAATAAGGTGATGGTTCCTGGAGAGACCACATTTCCACCTTTAAATGTGAAAGTTCTGCCTTCTACATCAATCTAATGTTTTTGTGCTGAACTTGTGCTGAGCGGCACACGTAATAGAACGTACAGTAGAACATCTTGGCAGTCTAACATGGCTTGAGGTGAGTGTGTAACATTTTTTAAACCTCATTAGCTACATTAGCCTTGTAGCTTCAGCTCAAAAATGAAAAGCTTCTGGCTTGACTGAGATTTGTGCTAAATGTGAAAATATGTTTTTTAAGCATGTTCAATTGAACATAGTAGAATCCTTTCACTTTGCACCATGATTATAAGGTTTAATCTGTATCAAGGCCTTGTGACCACCAGATGGCAGTGTTTTCAAACTTTAAATCCTTGCTCATGTACTATTTTGTGTAATACTGGGTACAGTATTTGGTGAGGCGTTGTAGAGCAGAAAGACATCAAGAAAAGTAGAGTAAAAAAAGAAAAAAGATCCAGGTTCTTATATTTAGTAAGAAGATGAATCAGTATAAGGTAATCGATGTCACAGTGGTTGTGGTTCTGGAGCAACTGGAATTCCATGCGCTTGATAGGAACACACCCTGACCATGAAACATGCACACTCTGTCAAATGTAAGATAAAAAAAAAAACATATACTCACTGTACCTATGGTACTACATTCATTACCCTTTATTTAATATATTTATATCAAATAGAGGAATCTATGTACTGTATCTTGGGATATTTTCGACGGTTGATGGAAAAGAGTGTGTGAGGTTGTGTGCTGTGAGCAGTGGCAGAAAGCAAAAGGTCCAGGTAGTGAAAATAAGGTTGCTTAGCAGGGGATCTGGGATTACTCTTTGTTACAGGGTCAGGAGCTTGACTACCTGGGGAGAGAGCTTCAGAGTAGAGCTGTTTCTCCTCAAGGCAAAACAAGCCATGCAAGGTGGACTTGGGCTCTGGAGAGAGGTGTTTCAAGCACATCCCGCTAGATGAAGACCTACAGTAAGGGAAGTTGAAGGACCTGCTGAGGAAGATTATATCTTACAGTTGGATTGAGAATTGGGGCTCTTTCCTTAAGGAAGAGCTGGAATCAACAGAAAGGGAATACATCCATTAATGATAAATAAATAAATAAATAAATAAATGAGAGTTTTCCAAAATAGCTTCCTGAAAGAACAATAAAACAGTACTAGTCTTATTTTGTAGAACTATACATGTCTGTTAAGCTTGTTTACATGCTTGTATCGTTTTTGAGGTTAATCAGACGAGGATGTGTTTTGCCTAATGATTTTTGGTAAATGTGTTTACTGATTTACTCTCTCACTCATCGTCTATACCGCTTTATCCTGTACGCAGAGTCACGGGGAGCCTAGAGCCTATCCCAGGACATGAGGTGGGGTACACCCTGCGTTACTCGCAATCCGAAGTTCCACTGTATACATATATATATATATATATAGGTTTGCAAGTGTTCCGCAAGACAAGCAAAGATTGTTAATAAATTCTTACTTGAAAAACGAGCAAGTCTTGGTTTACGAGCACCGAGTATCATGTATCACGCATTATTAAAAATCTTTGCTTCTCTTACGGAACACTCGCAAACCGCGTTACATATATATACACACTACATATATATATATACACTTGACAAACTTGAAATATACTTGAAAAACAAGCAAGTCTTGGTTTAAGAGCACCGAGTATCATGTATCACACATACGCTTCTTGTTTTGATGCCAGGCG
>JAQMYL010000033.1:29200229-29221309 GCA_030014365.1 Clarias pachynema
ATATTGTTTATTTTGTCTTATCTTCTATATATATATTTTTCTTATCTTAGCTAAATTTATTTTCCATATTTTTATTCGTATTTATTTCCTATAAATAATCTTTTATTGTTAAGGTCACGGGCGGTTGTTTAAGCATTTCACTGCATATCATACTGTGTATGACTGTGTATGTGACAAATAAAATTTTTATTTGAATTTAGTAAATTGGATTTATGTAGAAAAATGACCTGGTGTGAACACCGAGCCACACCTCTGAGGGGCGCCAAAGTCTGGATGATTCACCCTCCGAGATTCGGAATGTGCTTCTGTTGTGAGAAAAGTAAATGGGAATGGGGAGAAAATGCAAAAATAATGCAAATGTGATCACAAAAGGTTAATTTCAACATATACTGTAGGTTAGTCATTTGTGTTGCATTTTATGAAGAACAGGTTAATGGTTGTAGCCTCCACCCTGAGCATTAGAGATGCACATTAAGAAGCGGTACAGAGGAGGCAGAGGAGATCTCAATAGATTCTCTGATTTGCAGGACGAATTAATGAGTTTGGAGACCGCAGTGCCACAGAGCACAGGAAAAAGTGGTAATTAACATAAAGTGAGGCATTTAGTTACAAAAACAGGGACGAATGTTAGCCGATGTTCTACGGCCGAGCTTCCTCCTCTCTTATGAAGGAGTGATTAAGGATTCTAAGCACTTGCTGTCTCTCCAACACAACAGATAACGACAGTCACACGGAGGCACACGAGGGGCTCGGCTCATCAGGAGAGCAAAACACAAGCGGCGTCGTTTATCCAGTCGCTGCAAATCAAATCTCAAGTTTCGTTTCATCACTGCAGAGAAATGCTTTCTGAATCAAATATTCAGCAACTTGGATAAACAATGGCAAAAATGATTGCAGCTGCAGTGGGCAATAGTTTGTGCTTCAGATCTATAACCTGGTTAGAACCGATCAAGTGTTTGAGAGTGTGCATGCTGAGCAGGTGATAAAACAGTGCTGCATTCGCCGCTCTGTGGAACAGTGTGTTGTATGCATGGCAGAGGAAGGAGTTTGGCAGAAGGCACTGAACACCACAGCTGAGAGACAGTGTGCCTGCTGAGAAGGCCTGGCTGCCGTGGAAACAGGAAGAAAGCAACCCAAAGGAGGCAAGTCCTCAAGAAAGGGGCGGGCATCTGAGAAACAGAGAGAGAGAGAGAGAGTGAGTGAGAGGGAGCGGGAGTGAGAGAGGGAGAAAGAAAAAAGGTGGAGTATAGTATGAGGGTGAGATTGAAAGAGGCTGAGAGAGAACGAGAGAACTGAACGACACAGGAGGGTGAGAAACAGTGAGCATAGTGATGAGGGAGAGGGGTCGTGGGTATGAAGAAGAAATGTAAAAGAGTAAGAAAGGAGCAGAGAGTACGACTCCACTTGGGAACAAGAAGCTTTTCATGGCACTGCCAGTCTCACCCAGTACCAATCCAGTGGGAAAGAAGCTGAGGAGCAACACTTGAGAAGATCTCCAAGGCACTATGGAGAACCCCCGAGCTGAGAGGAGGAGCAGCAGAGGAGAACACACACACTCAGACCTCCTGCAGGAGGAGCACCAGCAGGACTCCAAGCCTTCTACATACTACCGAGACCACCACAGATGCCCGCAGGAGGAGCACTAAAACACACAGGGAGCTGAAGCAGGTACTGCGCGTGGCTGATGTTCCGGGCCGTGTGCCGGGCCGCGGGTTTGGGCCGTGGTGGTCTCGGGCTGCGGTGGCTCAGGGCGAGAGTTCGTCGCAGGAATGCAGTAGTCTTCCTCCTGCTATGGCTCGCCTCATGGCTGTTTCTCAGCGGCCTGCTCTTCGTGCACACCACCATGTTTTCTGACTTCTGCACGGATGATAAGAGCAGGAGGATCCTCCAAAGACTGGTAGGTCACCATGGCAGCTTGGGATCACCTGTCAAGTTTTACTGTGTACTTCTGCGTTCTTTAACAGGGAGGTCACAAAGTTTCGACTCATGATCTACGTAGGCTTACATACAGTACTAAGCATCCAAAACGTAAAATGTAGCATTTGACAGATCCGCATAAACAAAGGCGCAAGATTTCGAGCTGTTTATTGTAGCGTGTGGCTCATATTTGGGGACGACTGCCAGAACTATATGTTTATCTCACACAAAGTGAATCTACTACGGCAGAGTGTTGATTATTTATGGTCCAACATGTAGCGTAGCTGTTTCAGCAGCCTGTCACACTTATTCACAGGGTATAAAACATTAAACGGTAAAACAAAGTGCGGGGAAAAAAAGATCACAGCAGTGTGGACTCGCTGTGGTTCATGCATTTATTTTAATTCGAGGTTCACCTTCAGTAAACCTGATAAATGTTCAAATGAATAACAAACATGGCAATGCAAGGGCTTAATCTGTCAGCCTGTGATTTATCACTTATATTAGCTCCAAGCTTCAGGCAGGGATTTGGAAGTGTTACTTAACATCAACAGGACTCTTAAAGCTTTCTCAGAACCGCTGTGTCAAATTAGTGTTGATGCAAATTTTTTTGAACTCTGAACTCTTTCTGGAATACTGTGATACGGAGCATAATATATTCACATGATTCAATTTCCACGCCGAAATTGGATTTCAGGCGTGAATTAATGCCAACAAAGTTCCAGCGTATCAGAGAAAGTGGAAGTTTGGACACAGTTTTAAGGAGATATTCAAGAGTACTCATTTTTATCCACTGATACGTAGAGAACCTCAAAGTACTACATGGTTACAATGATACATTACACACTTATAATGATATCATACAGTAGATAACTTAATTGAAATGTACCTAGCTATTAGGAATAAATGGAACAACAGGTTTATTCCAACAACAACAACAACAACAACAACAAAACATAAATGTGCTTATACTGCTACAATGCTTTTAATCTCAGTGTGATCCACCTGTTACATGCGTTAAATGAGAGTCTGGAGTTTGAATAAGACATTAATCAAACGTTGTGGTAAGAGGTTTCAAGACGCATTCTTTGCTAAGTGTGTTTTGAAAACGGCATCATTTAGACAGCGCCGTTCCACATCCAATTCACCCGAGGGCAAAAATGTCTCCGCGGCTCAGCAGGAGCCAGCAAAGGAATTCTGCACTATGCCAAACTCTTCTAATTAAAGACCGGGTGTAGAAGCTGAACAGCAACTATCTGTCTATCAGTCTGGAGGGGCGTAAACGATACACAACTGACTGATTTATGATTTGGTATACCTTATCCCAAGCCAGTCTGAATTAATGAATTATAATAGAACTGATGTGATAAGAATTGAACAATAACTTGTGAAGCATATATATGTGTGTGTGTGTGTGTGTGTATACTTATGATAAAGCCACATTTTCCATAGACACCCAAATGAATGTTAAATGCTACACACAACCACAAGCTCCAAATAGGCTACACACAATCGCATTTTACAGCAGATCTGCAGCACTTCAAGTTTTACACTTCGATATACAATATACAGTCCATTTCCTAAATAATGTCTTTTTTTTAAATAAAACACATAAACCTGATCCTACCTAAAGGAGTTATAAAGACCACATCTGTGACAGAGAGGAAAAAAAGCGACGTGGTATGTGACACACAATAAAGGCATTGTCAAAATATTGCCATGGTTCACCGAGGTGAAATCAAGCAGATCTTGCGATGCGGAAATATGCTGAGAGGGGCCGGTGCGAGACACAAGTTGAGCTCAGCTTGTTTCAGCACGTAACAAGTCTGTTGGGAACTTCGCCTTTCGAGTCGTAAACAAAAAAGTGCAACGTTGGGACAATGTGCTTGCCTTATCAGATCATAAAGAGGATTAATATTCATTTAGAAAGCGAGGCATGCTTAAAACTTCTTAATTAAAATAGCAAACACTTATCTTTAATTATGCCTCAAACATTTTAATCGGCGCTTCATAAATAGCTTGCAGACTTTTAAAGAACACTTTGCTGAGAAGCAGAGCGTACACTATTTATGACTGGCTTTTATTCTCAAATGTAAAAACTAATTAATTACACTGCACACACACTCGCCAAATTTGTAAGGGTGGGTTTAACTGAAAAAGCTTATTTTGTTATTATTTTGCTTTATCTATCACAAAAGTTGATTATTATTATTTTAAACTTAATTTCCATTTGAAGTGCCTAATGAGAGCCCAGATTTCTCTACTAAGAATAAAATGAAGTTCCAGTTCATTTCTTTTTCATTCCACCCACGCACGTACTTTCTTTGGCATGATTGTCTTTCGGCTGAAACACAAAAGGAATACTCATTTATAACTCCTCTAATCTGGTTTAAAGATGAGAAAAAGGTTAATGTTTCTCTTTTTAATTTGCTTCAGATAACAATGGACATTTTCATCTTCAAGACAAGTTTGTTTTTAGCTACGTTTTAAAGAATTTCCGTTATTATTCACTAAAAAAAACATGTCTCGGGTCAAAAGGACATCTGTTGCTAAGTACTTAACTCTTCCTTGCATTTTTTTATTATTTTTTAAAAACCCTTAATTTACTAAATGGTGACTAGAGAGGCAGGTTAAGGTAACATCCTCCTCATTTATTAACTGAAACACCTTTCTAATCAGCCTTCTTCAGTATAGGCAAATATAAACCAAATGAAGTGGGAGAAGCTGAGGTCAGTAATTGTTTAAATGTAAGTAGTCGCACCTGTCACTTAATCACCAGGTCGGTTCTCAGTGTGCATTAATGAAATAGCCGTAAGACTTTTGCCTTGCCTTGCCCTGCCTTAACCGTGCCGTTAATGCTGTTCTGCACGCAGGGCCTCGGCTGCTTCACCTATTTACGCTCTAACGCAGTGATAAAGAATAGACAGGTAATGAGGACAGTCCTAAAAAGGGACAAAAAATACCAATAAATGGATCATTAATAAAAGATCTGGATAAATACATGATATATTATTGTGTGTTAAACAAAATGCCTTTTTTTGTTTTTGTAGCCTCGGGTACAACCTGACTCAATGATGCATCATTTATATAATGGATTTTTGTGCACACAATTGTTAATACTACAGTTATCAGTAATATATTAAAGACTACAGGGTTTAAAAGATAAATATAATTCTTTGTTAGATCTGCTGATAGGTCTGGCCTTAGATATTAATTCATGACTAAAAACACTTCAATTCGAATAAAATTTCCACGTCCTATATTTGTGATACAAAACAAAAAACTTGAGGGTAGTCCTATTCTTACATTAAATGGAAACGGAAATGTGAAGTGTATTACACTATAATAATTATACTACTACTAAACTATGGTAACTCTCTCTCTCTCTCTCTCTTGCTATAAAACACAATTGTTAATACTTATCAGTATTAAAAGTTATCATTAACATATTAAGGACTACAGGGTTTAAAAAGATGAACATTTTTTAAATTCATGTACGGTTATTTGTGTATGGTCTTAGTCATCTATTATCCAGAATGCTGCAATAGTGAGGTCCATGGTGCTGCACACACACACACACACACACACACACACACACACACATACACACACACACACACACACATACACACACACACACACACACACACATATTTGGCATGCCGGGGGCGAGAGGTTCGTGGTCTGTGGAATTAGAATTTATGAGTACCATTTTTCTTTCAGTACAATTTCATAATTAAACACCAAATTCATAAAAAGTTCATAAAACTAAACAAAACAACTACTCCTTTCGTTGTCATGGTTACAAGCAGTATCAAATCCACATATTTGAGTTACATTTTGCAATTTAAGTGAAGACCACATTACCAAAAATCATTAGTTTAGCGGGATAAGATTTCTTACTCAGGAATAATTTACCTTCAGACAAATGAGCTAATATCGCATAGAGGTATTTTTCGTGTATTTATGCATATGTTAGTGTTTCTAAGGTTTTTCCAGACGACTAAAAAATGAGACGTCTTCTGTTGTTATGTTATAAACAGGAACACGAAACACACTGCTTTAGCAAAAACAAAAAACAAACAAACAAACAAAAAAAACACCAAGGTCAGTCCGTGCTTCAAATTAGTGCCGGGTTTGTTTTTTAGAGTAACACACTATCAAGCCAAGGCAAATCTGCTTAACCATCGTGTTCAGTGTAATCAATTTCCACATTGAGCTGTTTTTCTGTGACCACAGCAGGACTACGTATTGTTCAAATGTCTGTGAGATAATTATGTTTGGCTGTACAAAACAGTTTTCAGCTGTGAAAACCTCTTTTCTTCCTGGAACTGATATTTGTTCAATGCTGTCTGGAAAGTCGTACCACACATCCTGTCTTATGGACTTACCAGTCTGTTCATACGTAACAATATGACGGCTGTTTCTTTACAGTAGCATGTAATTAAAGTTGTGATGCATGTACTGTAAATACACTTTGTATGAATGCACAGACAAAAAATCCAAAAATTCAGCAGTCAGTAATCTTAAGCCAAAGCCAACATCGTGACTATGTGTTATATCCTGAACATAAATAAATAAAAACATTATTACTACAATGAAGGCAAGGATATAGTTGGACCGTATCCAACCCAATTGTGGGAAAGTTTATATGCAGACACAGAAGCTAAAAACAGCTGCTGACCAATATGATGCAAGTCTAAGAAATCTCAAGAATTCGGACGGATGTGTTGTAATTGGCGGACATCCAGTCCAAGTCAGAAATAAAGTACAGACTGGACCAACATCTTTGTAATTTAGTGACCACTGTGACAACAGCACTGCTTACACAAATAAACCGAGGCTTTTAAGCAAGATTTGCCTTTTAGTTTTAACAAGCACAGCATATAAATTATAGTGATTTGCAACCTTAGTATAAAGGGGAAAAAAATTGTGCATGTGAATAAAAAAACAAAAAACAAAAACAAATCCAAGCTGATTGAGCAATTTAAAGAACTATACGGTATAACCAGGACAAAATATAAATCTAATATCATTTTTTTAAATATAAAAATAGAAATTATTCAACCCAGATAAGTTGTTGGTAATTGTGAATAAGCCATTTTGATAGGAAAAAAAATATTGTTATTAATATGCTAACATTGGTGCAACCAGGACCCTTGGCTGACTCGAGATGACAGCTGTTTACTTTGGAATGTGGCAGCAAAGGATTTGCAGCTAATCTCTGGGAAACACTAATCATGCATCGCTTTTCAATCCTAACAGACGTACAGTATGGGTGTGTGCATGAGAATGTTTTACATTAACAGAACAGGCCTGGGGTGAGAAGTGAACGACACAGGTGTAAATGTGTTCACACTAATGAGCTGTTTGTTGTCTGTTTGTCAGATTATGGATCTGGGTTTGTACAATATGCATCATACAGATCGATAAATGTACATATTCAGTCTATATGAGATGAAATCCAGAGCAGTGACAGCACTGGGTATGAGATGCTTAGAAAGCTGTGTTGCATAAAAAGTACAGCTGAAGCAGTTGCGTGTGTGCGTGCTTGCGTGTTTTTGTGGTCCGATTACAGTTTCAATAAAGCTGCTCGTGTAAAGATTGCACAATCATATTTCCTGAGTTACACATTTTATATTTTTATAACAATTTCAATAAAAATTCTTGAAGTGTTTGTACTGATTTATCAGCTGTTTTTAAGAGCTGGGTTAAAAAAAAAAAAGAAGAAAGAAAGAAAGAAAGAATTGCAAGGCAAGCGTTATTAAATATTTACACAAGTGCAAATATGTACAAATGCCTGCATTTTGTCAGGTTAATGTGAATCGATTCTATTCTAAAACTATGAGTAAATACTACAACCAAGAGGCACTTTAACCTTACTCAGACAAAGAATTCTGAAATAAAATCATAAGCTGTAAAAAAAAAAAAAAAAACAACAACAAAAAAAGGAAGATGTGATTATTGATGTTTTTTTATAGTGAGTAAAAAAAATCAAATACATCATTAAACAATAACATGAAATGCAAAGCAAACACTTTTCTTCAGTTTTCGTTTTCGAAGAGCTCATGTTCTCTGTTTCCATGGCAACACCTTTACCTTGACTTACCTATTCTGAAAAAGAGAGATAATATCGCTAGATATGAGGAGATGCAATCATCCGTGGAAATTACATAGGTGTAAAGAATAATCTCAGAGACCTCACAGGAACAGAAATGTGTACGTGTTAAGCATACGATTCACCAAAACCATTACAGAGGAAAGAAGAAATAAAAACCTTAAACTTTGTGTTGATGCTCTGATAGAAAAACAACAGTTGATCACTGCAAGATGCCAACGTTTATCACCTAAAACACCAGCTTTTCAATATTCTCCTAAATGTAAAGCATCTGCATTATGTTGTTCATTAATCTACTTGGAATTTTCTATTAATTGTAAAGCTTCGATAAAACACTGTTTGGAAAACACATTTTTGAACACCATCAGCGTGCTCTTTTAAAGCAGAAGATTTCTAATGCGATTAAATTATTTTCATTAACTTTGGAATGTTCTGTATCAAGTAAATGTGATGAGAGAGTATGAGAGAGAGAGAGAGAAAGAGAGATTGAATGATGGTGAATGACTATTTAGTGCAGCTATAAAGACGTAAGAACAGGAACTAACATGTCTCCTGGAAGTTTCACAACATTAAGTCTTATTATAAAAATTAAACATTATAACTGTTGGCAAATCTCTGTATTAGAAGATAAATGATACAATCCAAGAACTGCAGTTGTAAAATGATCAACTTCAGAGCCGTAATCTCTCATATGTTTGGCTGCAGTTTATTTAAAGGTTTTCTACACAAAGATTCATATGCTGATGTGGTGTCTATGCAGGGTTTCCTCTGGGTTCTCTAGTTTCCTTCTACCCTTCAAAATACACCAGTATGTTGACTGTCCAAGATATTTTAACTCTACATGTGAATGTGTGTGCATTTTCCATCCGCGGTGTATTCCTGTCTTGTGCCCGGTGTTCCTGGGATAGGCGTTTATTGAAGATGAATGAATAATTCATGAACGCTGAATGATTTATGAATGGCTTATGTCAAAACCTCTGAGGTGACTGTGTGTAGTATATGGCTTTGTCATTACATGAAGGAAAAGAGTTTATTGTTAAACTGTTCAAGATGGTTACTGTGCTTTTTTTTTTTTTTATATTAGTTTGTTTACAATGGCAGAACATTTATGGAAATTTAAGACATACTCCATCAAGTATTGATTTCATCTATATTAATTTTGATTGTGAATTAAGGGAATAAAGAAACCTGTGCTGGAATTGTGCTTTTACTTTGATTTAAGAAAAATTCAATGTAATTCTATGTTTTAATATAAATTATATACAGAAAATCAAGTTGAAAAAGAAAGAGAAAATCATTTATGTAGAATATTTCATTTATATCCTGTTAGTGAAGACAAATTAATAA
This sequence comes from Clarias pachynema, assembly GCA_030014365.1. Classification (NCBI taxonomy): domain Eukaryota; kingdom Metazoa; phylum Chordata; class Actinopteri; order Siluriformes; family Clariidae; genus Clarias; species Clarias pachynema. Next base: position 29,209,612 of record JAQMYL010000033.1, read on the forward strand.
CATATATGATTAGAATTGTGGAAGATATCACAACCGTGCTGCTATTCAGTACTACAGCGCAATTTTGAGTGTGATATTGCTTTTATATAAATGTTCAACAAATGCCGGCTGCAACTGGCACTAGCAAGGACTAGCAACCCGGAAGTTACTGTAATGAACAATTATTATAACACCTGGGAAGCGAAGTGTTACCTATAAGTAAATACCCAAGGGCTGTTATGTTCTATATCACCACTCACAAAACATTTCTTATCCAATCAAATTACTTGGTCAGAACTAACTACTATCTGTATAAAATTGTATAAATTATTCTGCAATGCTCATGAATGTGTTAAGAGATCCTGGTGTTAATATGCACCATCTGTCACCTTCTGCATCTGTTTCTCACTGGTTCATCCCTTAAGTTTTTTATGCTTGAATGATTCATAGGTCATTTGCGGCTTAGCAAACAAAAAAATTCCTCTGAAACTGGTCAGGTACTGGACTGGAATGAAAATGAGAAACAAAACGTGGCAAAAATGAGAGCCAAAAAAAAAAAAAAAAGCCTGGAAAACTATTCCTCAAGAGTATATAAAAAATACTAGAAAGTTCACCTCTGAAGAAGAAGAAGAAGAAGAAATAGATAAAACATTGTTGCATTATAAAATAATAGTGATATGTTTATATTTCATCAACCACGCAGCTATAAACATATTACTGTACTTGCATGATATATTATACTATATTACCTTATAGCTATGGTTATAATGCATTTATAAATTGTTAACAGGATGCATTATTAATAGTGTTTATAGCACAGTACATATCTGAGACGATTCCCTGGTGATATCTGTGGTATAATTCCTCAGTGCCCCCTACAAATTAGTGCTATGTTTCTTTAGTAGACTACAGGCTACGTTAGTACACTACTTATAGTTTACTATATATGTTTTTTTTTAAATGTTTTTTTTTTTTAATGTATTTATTTATATAGCGCTTTTAGCAATGGTCATTGTCTCAAAGCAGCTTCACAAAAATGAAAGAACTTCATATATCCAATGCATTAAAAAAAAAATCTTTATAAAAAAAATTACTTGAATGTTACAGTCTTTTATCTAAACTCTTTGCCTCACATTCATTTAAAATCTGCAGTGAGCTGCTGGTTTTAAGAGGAATCTGAACTTGTTTTGTGTTCTGTGTTGCAGTGTGAGGATTATCAACAAGGTGTCTTAACAGGTGACCTGTGTGAAGACCTTTGCGTTGACAGCCGTGTGGAATACAAGCGCTGCCTCTACTACGAGAATGGAAAGAAGGTCATGGCGGCCACCTGGCGAGGCGTGCCGATTGTCCTCAAGTCCAAGCTTGAGAATTTCTCCTCCTATGAGGCTATGGCTCTGCTGGACTACCAGGACACTGCAGGTGATGTGGGGGCTGAGGAGGAGCTTTCACCCCTGGATGTGGTGTTTTATGCAACTTTGCAGATTAAGAACTTGCTGGGCCTCGAGGCTGGGAGTAACCTGACGCTGCAGAGGCTTTGGGGCCAGAAACTAAAAAAAAGGTCCCAGTCGTACTCGCGGGCTGAGCTGGCCTCGCTCTGGGCTCTGCTGCAACAGGAGGAATATGCCTTTCTCCGTGTGATGCAGGACCTGACGGACCACGTGGCCAAGGTGCTGGGCTCCTGTGGTCATTTTTATGCAGTGGAATATCTTGCTGCTGGCCATGCTTGGGACCAGAATATCTTCTCGCTGGAGGAGTTCTCTCAGAGCCCAAAAAGTGGAGAAGAACAGACACAGACTGAAATAGACATGGTACCTCAAGTGGCCCTGAGTTTCTTGGACATGGTGGATCACTTCGAAAACGACTTTTCTCATCGCTTGCATCTTTGTGATATCAAAGCGGAAAACTTTGCCATCAGAAAGGACTTGACGGTGGGTACTGTATTTCCTTTCATGCACAGGAGTATCTTTACATTTCATTCAGTAAACAGGGAAAATAACAGGAGGCTCGGGTCAGAAAGCTGGGTAAAGCTGTCATTAAGCTGCGCCTAAGGCCAGCATGCTGCTCTGAGGAAACAATAAAAACCTTATACAAACAAGGGAAGGTCACGCAATTTAGATTCACACACAGTCTCAGCTGCCATCGTAACAAATAGATCCACTAAATCATTCTGATTTACAACAAAAAAGTCGGAGCACATCCATTCATCCTGTAGTAAACACACGGAGATGTGCTTTGCAAAACATTAGCCATCCAGTTCAGTGCGGGCATTTATTTTCCCAATGGGAAGAGTAATTGTAGATTTTTTTTATATGTTGATGAATGCTTTTCATTTTAGCACTTGCGAGTTATACTCGTGAATGCCAAAAAGATCCTTTAAAAACCAAAGAGGGTTTTAATGTAATGGGGAAGTTTATTTTCAGGTTTAATCCTGTTTATCACAAAGGCTTAGGATTTAAGAGCAAGGAAAGATCCTCAGTAGCTAAAGCTTCAGTTAAAACAACACAAAATTGGTGAAATCTAAAGACTTAATAAAATTAAACAAATGCAACCTCTTTAACTGATTTCTTTCTTTCTGTTTTATCAGCTTTAAAAAAACATCCAACAAAATCAAATTAGCTGCACGAGATCGACTTGATATAATATTTGTACAGGAACTTTTGTGTAACTTAAGGATTAAAACCGTTAAATAAAGTTAAATAGGTTTTGGAGTCAAATGTCAAAGGTTTTGAATAATAAACATTGTGGTATTTCTTTTGGAAAACTCCAAATTGTGGCGGTCATAATGTCGCTCATCACCTGAGCTCTCTCAGCGATGTGTGTTATGTTTATGGTAGTGTGTGCTGCCAAAACTGCAGGTTCTTGGAAAGTTTATTTTAAACAGAACATGTGTTGCGGGGTTAATTTAATAAATACAGTTTGAGTCCTACAGTATAACAAAGCAATGTTCTGCACAGTAGATTAAGCATTGAGCCATCTTACATACAGTAGTTAAAGCCGAATTTTGTCTGTTTATTCCTTTAGCACTGGTGTTTTTTGATTTAATGTATTTCAATATACATTATGCTCAGGATCTACAGTAAGTCTAATCAGGATAACTGAAAGCAAATGCAGCAATGAATAATAATTAAATGGACGTACAGAACTTTTGCTCAATAGAAAATATGTTAAATATGTTTTACAGGTTGCCGCTATAGATGTGGACATGGCCTTTTTTGAACCCAAAATGCAGGACATTCTCGAGCAAAACTGCACCAACGACAACGACTGCAATTTCTTCGACTGCATCTCTAAATGTGACACAAAGAGAAACAAGTGTGGGTCAAAACGCAAAAACAGTAATCTTCAGGTAAGTGTAATGAATTAGTAATGTAAATATGAGTTGCTGTTTATTTATTTATTTAATATACATTTAGATAATTTTAATATTCTATGATGTGAGCAAAATACAGTAGTTACTATAGCAATTTTACAGAATTTTTTTGTGTTTTTGTAATACCGGTCAGGAGGAAAGCTATTCCGTAGTCTCAAGCATTACCGTGAACAATGTGCGGAATGTTAAGTTTGTGATAACACTGAAAAGAAATGGCCTGGAGCCTACGGTCATTATGTGTTATAAACATCACTGAGAATACCAAACTCCAGTGTTGAAAAAAGAAACCTTTGTGGTCAGGAGAAACAAAGGCGATTTCACTAAAGTCGAAAACCTAATTAGAACAATGTCAGTAATAATAAACATTTACAGAGTATTTTATAAAGTTTCTCCGTACACTGGCTGTTTACTACTAAGTAAAAATGTAAAATATATTTTAATAAATCTATATGATTTATCCAAGATTTTAGCTTTATCACATCTTCGCTTTCATCTTTTCATGATAAAATCAAAATCATCACCTGTTGTCAGTGCAAGCCCGCTTTTAAGGAGACCAGCTAACAGACGAGTGAGCGAAATGAAACCAAGTCCAGCTCCAGGCCTCAGACAGAGCCCATCTCTCCATCGCTGATCACTTATCACGCCACCAGATGACCTCTGCCAACCTATTGTCCTTCCTGCCACTCAGAACAATAGGGGCTTTGTGTCGTTCAGGATGACAGGTCAAAAAGATGAGCATATCTCCTGCTCCTGTCCCCTTCAAACCACCTGAAATAAGAATATGACCAATGATTGTGATCAGGGCCATGAAATAAGACCAGGAGGTCACGCTCATAATGACTGTTTCCACTTGCAGCCTTCCGTTTGGCTCATTGGTCAAATCTTCATCCTCTTTCTCTTTCTCTCTCTCTCTCTCTCTGTCTGTCTCTGTACAGGTGATCTGTGAGAAGATCTTCCGTTCATGGTTCTCTCCCACGCTGCTGGGGGATAAAGCAGGACGCGCCCTTCAGGTCAAACTCCAGCAAGCGGTGCAGGATTGTGCAGAAACAGAAGGAGGAGAGAACGCAGAGCGAGCCCGGAGCATAAGGGTGCACCTTCAGGGCCTCCTCACGCAGCTCATCCAGGAGGACTCAGCTAATCATCAGAGCCGAAAGCAAGCACACACAAAACGGCGCATTCATACGGCACTCAATTTCTGAGAGATTACATGAAAATGGTGCTTAGTAAGAATAACAAAGCTGATACTTTTTATCAGAGTAAAGTAATTTCTATTTTATAGTTTATTTTGTGTAGCTGGTTTACTCTGTGAATGTAGTCACACTGTGCGGTTTTAAATGTAAATGTAGTTAAACAACTGTGCAATTATGTAAAAGATCCAATTTGTTCAATAGAGGTAAAAAAAAATTCTTACTGGATGTAATGTAAATATCAGATTTGTATAGAAAAACATATATGTAAATTTGCAAATATGAATAAAAAAAGCTAAAAAGAAAAAAAGCTGTAGTTTGTCTGTCTGGTATGTACTGGTTCCATTTCAACACCTAGCTGAGAAACTCAAGGATCAAACCAACATTTGTTTCCCATCACTCAAGGGCAATGGAAGAATTTGGTAGATTGCTTCTTCGCAGCATTCGTCTTTAAGGAACAATTCCCTCCTCAAAGGAGGTCACGTTCCAGTCGGTCTCCAGCTGTCTGCTCAACAAGGGTTGGAAAAGACAGACTAAACACAACCATGGGTCAAGGAAAGAAAAAAAAAAGACAAGATGTATTACGGCACAGGATGCAGAAAAGCCATGACAGAGGCCTTCTAATATGTTACCTGCAGCTGAACTTGTCATTAATTCCTTCTCAATGACTTATGAGTGTCCTCTCATGGCAAAAGCAGGTGTCTGGTTTTGATCAGTCTTCAGGTACAAACGCATTGGTGGATCTACCCACGAAGTGAGCAAAGTCAGTCCTGTTTTTTTCCAAATCTGACATTTCTAACCAAACATCTCGAAGCATGATGAAGAACAGGTCACTGATCAGTACATTTCATTATTTTTCATGTATGGTGTTAAAATACTTCATTTTTCCCCCCCAGAAATATCTTATTAACCAGGGTTTCTCTTCAGAGTAGAATCATGTCACAGTAACTGGAAAGCAAAAGAGAGAAATTCAAGAGAAGTGATGTGCATTAAAAAAAGAAAGAAAGAAAGAAAGAAAGAAAGAAAAAGAAAGAAATATTCAGTTCTTCTTTTATTTATTTATTAATGTTTATCAAAAAGTGAATCTTTAATGGAACTGTTCACCACAAAAAAGAGTAAAAACACAGTTTAACACAAAAAAGAATAAAAACATACAATTTACCAAAAAAGAGTGAAATTACACAATTTACCACAAAAAAAGTAAACACATGAAGTTTACCATGAAAAAAGAGTAAAATTACATAATTTACCACAAAAGAAAAGAGTAAAAGCATTTAATGCTCTTTGGGATATAAAATCTTCCCTGATTCTCACAATCCATTATACAATAACTGGTATTTCACAAGTCCATAAAAACAATAAACTCCAACATTTTTTGGTGGTTAAACAAAAAACAAATGAGTGCTCCAAGTGCTCATATTTGGAAGCAGTTTCACTCATGCCTTTGTCCAACTTCGGGCTGGACCGCAAATCTAAGCCGCTCAAATTGCGAGCAGATGTTTGTAAACTGATCACATAATTGCAGTAGGATTTCTCTACCAAAACCCACAGAGCATCTCTAAAAAACAGCTGGAAACCTCAGAGGTATTGCAAGCTGAAGTACACCAGACTGGGATGGAGAGTAACGACAGTCTGACTTTTGAGTTGGCATGAACATTCGCGATGTTGAGGGATGTGTTAACATGCATGAGAACCCTGGTGGACATTATACTGTACGTGCTGAGACTTTTTTCTTCAGTGAGACTCTGAGACATGAAAAGGGTTAACAAGCAAACTATATTTTTCTAGATTATTTACAGTAACTTTTACATTGCAACTGTCATTAATACACATACAAATAACGTCAAAATAGATTAATATGCTGTATTTAGTGTATTTGCCAAAAAAAACTGTCCAACAAACAAATTATAAGACTATGATTCTTATAATTTGTAATATTATAAGAATAATTATAAGATTATAGGATTCTGATAACTTATAACGCATAATAGACATAAGATTATAGGATTCTTATAACTTTAAAAGCGTTCTCTATGTCATCAAAAGCTTACAATGTCTTAGATGAAGAAAATGAGCAGTCTTGCTAAAAAATACATTTGTCTGGTCTTGCACTGAGCTTTACCCAGAGGACATAAATCAATTTGTTAAAAGGGGAAAGAGTTCAACTACATCATTACTTATAGCATTCGCTTGCATAACCTTTTTTTTTTTTACGCTGATTCTTTTTAACCTAAGAAAAAGAGTTAAGAGTTAACTATAGTTAACTATAGTTATAGCTGTTAGGCGTAATAGTTAAAACCTCAAGGGGTGAGGGTCTGATTCCCACCTTGGGTCTGTTTTGAGTTTGCATGTTCTCCCAGTGTGTGGGTTTCCTCCTGGTTCTCTGGTTTCCTCCCACAGTCCAAAGACACGCAGATCAGGTTAACTGGCATTCCCAAATTGCATATAGTGTGTGTTTGTGTGCATGCTCTCTGTGATGGATTGGGACCCTGATCAGGGTGTACTCCACCTTGTGCCCAAATCTCCTGGAATAGGCTCCAGATCCCCCGTGACCATGTACAGGATAAGCGATATAGAAGTTGAATGTATATATGAATGAATAGCTGCCTGTTTTGTTGTTTAGCAACCAACTCTTACCATTAATTCAATACATTGCATGGCAGAAAAATTGTTTATGTTAAACAATCACACTAGCTTCAAGATGCTAAATAAATAATAAAGAAGCAGTTCTATTAATTATTAATAATACATTTAATTATTCATTAAAAAGTTTATCATAAGTATTATTAATAATACATAAAATAGTTTCTTAATTATTTATTCAGCATCTTGTAGCTAGTGTTTCCATGTTCAGGTTTAATCATGATGATGTTGGTTGTTAAAGTTATATATTTATATCATCTAAATGATATTGAATAATAACATTGATTCGTCATTAATAATGTATCTTTAGTTGATATTTAACAATAAATACAATGTTAGAAATGCTTTGCTCATTTTTGCTCCGCCAGCAGAAGTAGATCACGAAGAAGCCAATCTATTTTTATAGCATGTTGGCTAGCTGGCTAGCAAGCCGACATTGATTAGTACATGCTTGTTAATGATGATTTCAGGAAAACTGCCATCGATTTTTCTTTTTATCTTCATCTGACAAGCATTCATAATTTAAACCAAATTTTCAGCTGTGTCCGCAGATTGTATTGCTAATTAGTAATAGTGTAATAACTATTTCATACAAGATAGCGAAACTATACTCTGTGAACACAGATGAGTGATACACAAAGTAATGAGTCCCAGTGCGGCTGTACTAAAAATAAGCACTCTTGGAATGCCAACCAATCAAATTTGTGGACCAGAACTAACTGTAGTATAAATAGAAATCATATCACAGACATGTTGACAGACGTGAAGGAAAAAAAAATCTCGCTCCATGGCAGTGTCCAACCAATAGGAAATCGCACCCAATAAATTTTCACTTGTGTTCTGGTTCAACCCTGGTTTGAAAAAAGATCTACTGCTTGTACAAGGAGAAAAGTGCCCTCTACGGCGTTGAATAACAAGTGCAACTTACGACACGACAGGAGAACAAGTAAAGGCTGGAGGTTAAAACAAATTGTGGTCATAAAATTTATTTCTGGAGACGTTTAAGGGCAACACCTACAGTATCAAGCTATCAATACAAAAAAGTGAGGCGTGAGTGAGGTACTGATTGCATCAGTTAATTTTCCTCCTCTCTTCGCTGATTTAAAGCCATGAGTCAAAGACTTGCCAGAATCATTTCGTTTGCATATTTATGTCTATCAAACTTAAACACACAATTCATTTCCAGGTCAGAATATCTCATTGTCCTGCATTCCTCATTACATTCAGAACTCTGTATCCTCAAATGCAATCCCAGACCTAGCTGCAATTCGTTACACTAGATCGCCTGTGCGAAATTGATGAGAAATAGTGCATTCCTGTATGGCTACGGCATGCAAGTTAAAGCGCTAGTTTCCCCATCAAATTAGCTCATGTTCCTGACCATTTCCCTTGACCTTTCGTGGGAAAGATCTGCTAGAGCAGCTGTCTTTGTGGGGTGCAGTGCAAATTACAGTAAAACATCAGAACAAGTAGCACATAGTATTTGAGCCAAAGGTTAATACAATTTACTAGGGTAATGATCTGGATTTTAATTTAACACCACAACGGTTGTATAATGTGTTTTTTATGAGAATGATAAAGTGATTAACTTGTGTATACTATTTTAACCACACAAGTCATAGCATTATCTAGTCTGGAGTTACTGCATAGGCTTGTTTTATATAATATTAACTTGATTTACTGTATATAGATGTACATTATATTGGCAAAAGTATTCGCTCCCTGCCTTCATATTCATATGAACTTGAGTAACATGCAATTCTTAGTCCATATGGTTTAATATAATGTTGGCCCACCCTTCTCAGTTATAACTTTACTGGGAAGGCTTCCCACAAGGTTTATGAGTGTGTTTATGAGAATTTTTGACCATTCTTCCAGAGGCGTATTTGTGAGGTCCACTGATGTTAGACAAGAAGGTCTGGCTCGCTTGCTTTGTGCACTGGGCGTAGTCATGTTGGAACTGATGTGGGGTTGTTTTTCAGTCATTGGGCTCTGCCCCTTACTTCCAGTGAAAGGAACTCTTAATGCTTCAGCACTAGACATTTTGGACAATTTCATGCTCCCAACTTTGTGGGAACAATTTGGAGATAGCCACTTCCTGTTCCATTATGACTGCGCACCAAAGCACAAAGCAAGGTCCATAAAGACATAGATGAGCAACTTTGCTGTGAATGATCTTACCTCAACATGATAGAACTCCTTTGGGATGAATTAGAGCAGAGACTGCCAGACAGGCCTGCTCGTCCAACGTCAGTGTCTGACCTCACAAATGTGCTTTCGGAAGAATAGTCAGAAATTCCCATAAACACACTCCTAAACCTTGTGGAAGGCCTTCCCAGAAGAGTTGAAGCTGTTATAAGTGCAAATATTAAACCCTATGGATTTAGAATTGGATGTGACTCAAGTAGTGTACTGTATGCATTTGAAGGCAGGCGAGCGCAGGAAACTGCATTTCGTTTCTGTGTACATGTACATACCTTAATAAAATTCTATCTATCTACTGTATATACTGCTTGTATTTATGCATGATTAGATAGATAGATAGATAGATAGATAGATAGATAGGTAGGTAGGTAGGTAGGTAGGTAGGTAGGTAGGTGGGTGGGTGGGTTTGGGCGGGTAGGTAGGTAGGTAGGTAGGTGGGTGGGTAGGTAGGTGGGTGGGTAGTTGGGTAGGTAGGTAGATAGATAGATAGATACATAGATAGATAGAATGGCCTCAAAATGCAGTAGAGTAGTTTTGCTGTGGTTTGTCTCTGTGCGCAAGAGGTTCTTTGCTTGGTCAAAACATGTTGGCTGTTTCTAAAAAAATCCCTAAACAACTGCTTGAGAAATTGATGACTTTTTAAATACTCTGGCTGCCTGCCACCATCCTAGCAGAGAGTAATGAACCTTTGCATTTTGGTAATAGGAATGCAGGTAATTGCAAGAAAATCTGTATTTTATAATGCCTTAGATAGATAGTGACTTGTTTGTTGAAGAATCACTGTTTGTGATATCATCATTAAATTACATCTCCATATGATGGTGAAAATTAAATTTTTTTTTAAAAATGTTTAATTCTCTTGAATGAGTAGCTAACAAGCAAAAAAACAAATAGATTTTTTAAAAATGCATGGAGCAAATGAAACACTGGACTAATTAGAAGGGTCAGGAGAGAGAAATCAGCAGGGAGCCTCTCTCCATGGATACTGCACATCAATTCTCAACTAGGCAGTGCCTTTGATCGATTCTCAGCAATCACCCAAGATAGCCTGCTTAGAGATGTGGAGAGGTTCCCATTTTCTCCTCTTAGGGTGATGCTATTGGTAATTGTCGACAGCAATAAAAGATCAGACAAACACAATAAAGAATAAGCTGACTCGCCGAAAGAGATGCTTCGGCCAGCAAAAGCAGGGCAAGTGGTGAAGCTAACTGAAGAGACATACAGAAAATATCAGACAACAACGGCCAGCATTTGGCTTGGAACATTTCAGACTGAAAAAAACTCTTGTATAGTTACAGACTCATTTTTCAAGTCCATTCTGTTATTGGGTTTCCATTTTTCTTTTTTGTTCGAACATGTATACTAGTTTCAATAGCTGGCAAAATGTAGCAAAATACATCACTGAGGCTTTTTGTTTTGAGAAAATACTATTCATTGGGGCATGATGCACATTCAGCACATTTTCAATTCCCCAGTCAAAGTGCTATTAGAGTGACAATAGCGGCACAACAATATTTAAGACCTATTTAAAATGCTCTGGATGTTAACTATACAAAGAAGTAGTTTTATGTAAGGAATTCTGAAGAACACCCACATAACCATGTCTTAAAAACGTTTTTTAATCAAAAGAAAGTCCATTCAGTCAATGGTATGCTTTAAGCTTTAAGAGTCTGCCAAAATAAGAGAAAGAAACGCCTCCCATTGAGCTTTCTTGAAGAACTGGTACTTGGCAAAAAGACAATTTTTAAGTGTGGCAAGGGGATACATGTTGTAAAACTTTAACACGATTGTGCTAGGCTTTGCGATACCAGCCGTATACAGTCAGGTCCATAAATCTTGGAATGAAAATAAGTTTTTGGGCATTTGGCTTGTGTACTGTACATCACCACACTGAATTTAAAATGAAGCACTTGAAAAGCAAAGTTATGACTTACAGCTTTAATTCAATGGGGTTGACAAAAGTGTGGCATCAACCATTCAGTCCATTTGTGACAGTTATAGCCATTTTCATACACACACCCATTTTGAGAGTCATAAACAATATAAGAAACTAACATAATTGTAAACATAAAGATTGCCTTTAATTACTTTTATTAAAATCAGCCTGAAGTCTTGCCAAAGCTTTACTGCAACTGTCTTTAGCTGCTACTTGTTTGTGGGTCTTTCTGATGTCAGTCTTCTCTTTAGTAAATGAACATGTGGGTTAAGAACAGGACTGACTTGGCGAGTGAAGAATATCCCTTCCTTTGCCTTGGGTCGCTTTCACTGTATGTTTTGGTTCATTATCCATCTCCAGTGGGAAGTGGCATCAGTT
>JAQMYL010000033.1:29251588-29261934 GCA_030014365.1 Clarias pachynema
TGTGTAGGAAAATGAATGTGCTGTACGAGATTAAAGCATTCAAAAACTGACATGAGTTCACGGGAGTCTGCACAATCTTTGTTAACATGTATGTTGAAATCACCAAGTAAGATTATAGAAGATTATAGAAGAAGACATCGCACAAGTAAGAGTTCATGCAGTTCAGTTGTAGAATGTGGAAAATAAATCACAAAACAAAAAACGAAGAAATTTGCAAGTGATCCCAAACTTTTGAGCAGTAGTGTATTTTAGATTTTTTGCAGCCATTAACATGCTTCTGACAAAATTCTGGTGGGATATTTGACCACTTTGCAGAACTGGAAGTGCTTAATTTAATTTTTGGTTTCCTGGCATGGAGGTGATAGGGGTCACAGATCTTTGCCCAAAAATATACCTGCACAGGCTATTCTGCTAATTTTTTTTAAATATTTTTATATTTACTTGTACTCTTGTAATTCTTAATTTGCAGATTTTAACTCAAACCTGCCTGTTTCTTTTGACAAAGCATACTTTTTGAGGCTTTAATATTCCTTTTGAAAATCCTGAACACCATCAGAGAACAGCACGACCAGTCTAGAGTCAGTAGGGGATAATCAGTATGCAATAAAAGCCACTTATAGTGCTGGGCACTCTCCTTATCCAATTTGATGAAAATATAGGGAAAAAAGTCACATTTCCACAATATGAAGTGATCTCAGACCATCATCTCATCTTAAATGTCATTTAATATTACCTGGACAGCATTCTTTCATCTCAGAAATATTGCATGATACAAAAAACCTAGTTCATAAAACTTGTTTGTGCTTTTGTTACCTCTGTGATGGGTAACTGTAAAGTCTTACTGTCTTACACCTTGATCATCCAATCTGTTGTCTCTGGGAATATTGCCATCAGGTATGGGAACAGCAGCTCCCAGGACAAAAAAAAAGCCTCGAGGAGAGTGATCAGTTGTGCCGAGCGTATCACTAGGACTGAATTGCCTGATCTACAGGACATTTACATCAGGTGGTGCATGTCCAGGGAACAGTACATTATAAAAGACATTCACCACCCTAATCACAATCTGTTTCAGTTTCTGCCATCTGGTAAGAGACTCCGGTCACTCAGGGCACGTACTGAAAGACTGAACAGCAACTTTTTCCATCAGGCTATAAGGGCATTAAACACACAACCTCATCAATGTCCGACAATTTGAGCACACAGTCACTTTAACACGGTCACTTCATCACATATTATTTTACAACATAATTGTGTATAATTGATATTTATACAATATTGTATATAATTTATATAAAAAATAATAGTCTTATTTTTATTTTGTGCATACTTATTTTTTTCGACCTTTTCTTCTTCTTCTTATTTTTTTTATTTCTTAAAAATCTGCACAGTCTGGAGTTTTTCGCAATTGCATTTCACTACTGTTGTACTTGTAAAACCATGTATGTGACAAATAAAATTATTGAATCTTTGTGTGCATGGAGTTTGCATGTTCTCCTCGTGCTTGGTGGGTTGCCTCCGGGTACTCCGGTTTCCTCCCACAGTCCAAAGATATGCAGGTTAAGTTAATTGGCGTTCCCAAATTGCCCGTAGTGTGTGAATGGGTGTGTGAGTGTGCGTGTGCCCTGCGATGGATTTGATGGAGTGTGTGTGTGTGTGTGTGCCCTGCAATGGACCAGGGTGTACCCTGCCTCGTGCCCAAAGCCTCCTGGGATAGGCTCCAGGTCCCCGCGACACTGAATACAGGATAAAGCGGTATAGAAGATGAGTGAGTGATGAGTGAGTGAGTGAACCGTGAATCTTGGATGTTCCACCACTTGGTGCCTAAACAGGCTCCAGTTAATATAGAATGCAGCAGCCAGAATACTTCCGTGCCGTTGTACTAGAATCATAAAATATGACTCCATCGCCCATATCTTGTCCATACTTTATTGACTCCTAGTAAAAAAAAAAATTATTGAGTTTTAAAATACTTTTATTGACCTATAAGGCATTGACTGGTTTTGCGCCAGAGTAAACAATAATCTGCCATTTGTATGTTGATTAGAAGGTACATGCTATTTGTTGGTACCTCGTATAATGAAGATATCACGAGGGGCAGAGCTTTCTTTTACAAAGCTCTAAAGTTATGCAATAGCTTATTTAAATTAACTATTTAATTAATATTAATTACTTAAAAATGGGACTCAGGCACACTCTCAGTGGTCAGTCTAGGCTGAAAACCCATTTCTTTGGTGATGCTTTGAAGGAGCAGATCAGGAGGGTTCACTGGAATAGGGCGTTTTGGTGACCTGAGATGTTTGGATGCCAGGCTGTATTTCTTTCGTGCTCTCCCGTGACATTAGCTGTCATAGCTTGTCTTCCCAGAGTCCATGCTTGCAGATCACCGAGACACCAGCTATCATAACCCCTCCGGCGGTGCTCAATCCATCCTGATGCCTTATGTCTGGTTGAAGCCCCATATGATCTGCTGCATGTGACTACCATGGACATGTCTAAATAAAGCACTTAAGAAAGCTTGCATTTGACACCAACATTTTTTTAACATGGCTCTGAACAGTCTCAATCAATGAACAGATTGTGACCGTAACCAAGTAGACTTCATGTTAAATAAAATTAATTTCTTCCCATACAGTTGCACGTTTTTGACCAAATAGCACACAGTCATAGAAGGAACATTCTCTTTTGAGTCTGGTTCCTCTCAAAGTTTCTTCTATGTGTCATCTCATTGGTTTTTTCCCTTACCACTGTCACCTCCAGTTGGCTAATTAGGGATAAAATGATAAAACTGATTTGTGGCCATTGTCCATTGTTTAAAACACTATACAAATAAAACTTCATGGTTCACAATTTTTTATTACCGTTGAGGCTCCAAAAGCTTAGAGTTAACTTGCTTTATCATTCCACCACCAGTGTTGACTCACTGTAGACAGTGTCACTGATGTTCCAGCTGTTTTCAGTTCCTGGCACGCCTGGGCCTTGGTAATTATGGGATTGTTCCTGTCCAACTGAACCAATTTCCTCTCAGTTAAAGGCTACATTTAGGGTCTTCTTCTTCTCCAAAGTGGCAACATATTCTAATAAGTTGTACATAAGTAAAAAGGCCTTGGGCTTGGGATAAATGAAATACATACTGTATAGGGACATTCAGCACCACAGAATTAATAAACTAAATGCGGCTGTTCATGTTCGTATACGATGTACATGTAATTTTTGACCTTGTGTGAGATCAGAAAGCTCAAACTAAAATAAACTCTGTGCTTCAAGTTCTTATGGTTTTCTTCTATTAAATATTTATTCTGTACAAATATTCTGCTCCAGAAAAAAAGCCCAGCTCAAAGAAATCATTGCAAACCCAATACTAGCATGACATTCAAGTGAATGATGAGTGTATACATACTGCTGACTGCAGCTATAAAATGATACATCAATTTAACAGGCAATGACTGAAATTAAATGAGATAATCATAATTCTAGCTGATTATAATGTACATGAATTAATATTGTAAGAGGACTGACTGGTGTTTAACAAATGTTAAACAAGAGTTTAAATCGATACTGAAAAACGCCCTCGCAAGGTGATTTGCTGATAACTTTGGTACCTAAAATACTCCTTCTGAACAACATTTTATATGGAAATTTTCAAACAGGAAAAAAAATATCAACATTACAGAAGGTAACTGAAGCTGTTCTGGTGGCTCATGGTGCTCTGATTTGGTGAAACACTTTGTTGTAATTTTCATTTATCAATCACTCGTCTTTATATGATTTATTTTTTTGATAATGTCACAACCAACATTAATTTTTTAAACATGTATTTTTAACTGCATAAACATTGACATCAACTCTTTTCTCTCATTTATTTAAATGTATTTTTTAATAATTTTTTTATTTTTTATTTATTTAATTTTTTTACTCAGCTATACACTATATACAATATAGTTGTATATACAGCTTTCTATATACAGTATAACTTTTTGCATAAGTCACTTTTGTATGTGCCCTAAATCAAGGCACATAAAAAAGTGACTTATCCCAAGCAAATGGTAACAGTTCATATCACCAAAATAATGCTGCTCTCATGACTAAACAAAATGCACTGGTTGATTTAAACACTGACTGACCTGTAAACTGTGGATTTGTGCATAACCCTGGATGATGCCTCTGTTGAAAAACGTTATCTAAGGTAAAGTTCAAAGTGACAAATAGAGTGAAAGGTTAACATACTGCAGATGGTCTGTTTAAAATGCTCTGAAAGCATGCAGAATTTCTATGAAACACCTAATCGAAGAAAATATATTAAAATCTTTCATATTTCAACCATCATTCCCTTACATTTGTGCAATCTTTCTGTTACATCTGTGTGAGGTTTATATCTCTCTTGTCTTCACATGTGCAAAAATATGATTGCACAAGTGCAGGAGAGTCAATTATTTACGAGCACTAGATGCTCACTTTACAGTCCAATAACTCACACACAGCTTGAACAAACTGCCCTGTCACGCTTGCCTGATTGAAATCAGCAGCGCTAATAGACGGGCACCTCGTTAGCAGGGCTTGACACTTCCGCTCTGTGTTTTTGCTTTACGTTGGCCTAAACCCAGAAGAGGAAACGAGTTGTGAGAATGTCTGGAATGTACACTAGTCATCTGGCTTCTCACGGAGCATGCCTGAGCATAGACTGCAAGGCACGCACACGCTCTCACGCACACGATCACTTACACGTGTTCTCACGCACAGGTGCTTCGACAGGTTCTCGTGCAAGCAGATAGACCTTAGGATCACACACACAGAATGCACCAAATAGGAATAAAAACTGTTCTCAACACGGGACTAAACTGGAACAGCGGTGAAGCGTACACATTTCCTGTTTAGTGTGGCTTGTCATAATAACACTCATAGTGAGTGTAGTGACAAATTGTGTGCTATACTTACAGCCATTATTACTCTGATCCCACCATAAGAACCCAATACAGGGGATGCAATAAGATCTGCGTATAAGTGCAAAAGCTCTCTGAAAAATAAAGACATTACAGCAACAAAAGTAAAGACATTCAGTCAACAGTCACAGTCAACCATTTAGATTTAGATAAAAATTTAATAATAATTCATTTCTCTAGGCTTGTAGGCTTTGATTTAATTAAATTGCACATCAACTTATTGAACGATTTTCAAAATAATTAAGAGGTTTTAAATGCTGTAATGCGGCAAAAACAATTTTTCTGTACTTCAGTACTTTTCGATTCTTTGTTTAAATAAGCTATCAGTGTCTTAATTAGTGCTGTAGTATGTTAGGTATATTATCCCCTAATTATTTACCAAACTATTTTTAATCTCATAATCATACATGACATTAGTCTCATAAAATGATGAAATAAAGATATTTAAGGCAAACCAGTAGAAAATACTTTGGTTTAAAAAAAAATTCTGGTCCGAAGTATTATCAATAGAGGAAAAAAAGGTGCATTATGAAATGTATATATTCAAACTAGTTGTTTTATGCAGCAGGTAGGTTTGCTCTAGTTTGATACTGAGCTCAGGTTTATCACTCTGTGCTCTTATCATGTCTTTGTGGGTTTCTTCCCACCTCATAAAAAATGTAGGTCAGGGGATTGGTTGTACTAAATTGCTTCTAGGTGTGAATGAGTTTGTGAATGTGTGTAAATGTGTGTGTGCATGTGTGTGTGTGTGAGTGCATTGTGCTACACCGTTTTGCAGGATTAAAGAATAATGAATGTTTTAAAAAGCACGAGATACAATATGGCAGTTGATTACTATTATTATTAGTAGTAGCAGTAGTAATAGTATTTCGTATTAGTATTTCTTGTGTCGTTTTAAAATCCAGCCCTGTGATACCTGATATCCATATCAAAGTTAGCCATCAAAACTCTCCAGATGTGTGCAGTGTAATGAATAAAGCCCTCAGGTTGGTTATGTGGCATAATCATAAAATGATAAATGGCAGTGTGTGGCATGGAATTGTGTTTGTTGTTAAATTATTGACAACAGGTCTCACCTGCAGGTCTTCACCTGCCTGTTTCTCAGATCTCCTTCATCTGCTTGAGATGAAAAACTGTGAAATGAGAGAAAAACACTGTAGAGTGTCTTCAGGTCTGGTACAGGGGCGAAGAACAGACACTGTTCATGGTATCCAGTCATTCTGCAATGTGCAAAGAAGATTAAACATATTAATTCCTCTCATCTGATCAGTCAGAAAGTGTGGATTAGGTTTTCTTTAGCAGCAGCTCTTGCAGCAATTTCAGCTATAAAGTTAATATTAATCCATTTGTCCTAATGTTATCATTTTCATAGTTGCAACTTTTTTTCACTAGGAACTGAGGGAAAGACAATACATTGTTGTATTAAAAAAAAAAAAGTTAAAAAAGCATGAATTTTGTTCATTTACACATAGCATATATTAATTCTGTGTAGTATAGAAGAATGTTAACGTCCATTAATAAAAAACACATTAAAACATATATAACAACATATATCTATTCTTTTATTTTTGTTTAGCTAGTAAGCTTGCGTACTGAACCAGTACAAGGTAGCACTTAAAACTAGTTTTGACCATTTAATTAAAACAAATGATATTTCTATTGTATAAAAATATATAGTACTAGGCAAGAGTCTTGAGCCACCCCTCCTTTCTTCATATAAAATTTAATTAAATTATTAGATTATATTACATATATTAGAACAAATGTTTTACTGTGACAATCTGCAATGTGCCTAAATATATAATTTTATTGTTTTATTTTACCATTAAATTTGTTGTTTATGTAACACCTCAGCAGCAACCTCATTTCCCCTCTCATCTATTCCAACCACTCAGCATTCGGCATCACCAGTATAGTAATCCCCGGCCTGATCATCTGTCATCATCTGCACCTGTTTCTTACTGGTTCATGCCTTAAAATAGATTGTTTTTTACTTGTAATAGATTACAAGAAAGTCTGTCTCTTTGGAAGCAAAATATAAGGAACTGCACATATAATTGTTGGAAAATTTCAGTAGTACAGTACCAATCAAACGTTTGGACACTCCTTCTAATTCAGTGTTTTTTGTGAATTATTTTCTACATTCTAAAACAATACTAGATATTTTAAATAACACATGAAATTAGATAATTAATTAATAACAACAACGACAACAGTCATTGCATTTGCAAAACCCATCAAGCACCATGATGAACCTGGCTCTCATGAAGACCATCTCAGGAAAGCAAGACCAAAGCTTACCTCTGCTGCAGAGGAGAAGTTCATTTAGAGTTACCAGCCTCAGAAATCACAAATTAACAAACAGCACCTCAGATTAGAGCCGTTATGAAGGCTTTACAGATCATAAGTAGCAGACACATCTCAACATCATCTGTTTAAAGGAGATTATTGCATATATTTAATGCGTTCAGCATTGTTTTAGAATGTAGAAAGACATAAAAATCAGGAAAGATCATAGAATTAGAAGGTGTGACCAAACTTTTGACTGGTACTATATGTATATATGATAACAGACCTCACACCATAACACCACCCTGTTATTGACGATTTTCCCCATTATACAAGACCAAGAGTTTTTTATTGCTGTACTTGACTCTTTTCTGTGAAAATGGATGCAGTTTTTATCTTGTAGCCAGACTGCGTCACAATTTGATGACAAATAATATCCAAAAATAATTATACGCTTATTATTATTACTTAATACATTTATATATGAATATATATAAATTGTCATTTATTTTTTCACATCCTTGAACTGGCTTTGGTTAAAACATTTTACCTCAGAAATGCCATTTCAGTTGCTGTTGTCTGCACATTTGTGTCCATAAAGTATAATGTACACTTAGATTATTATAAGAAAAACTTTAGGACAAGACATATATCTATTTTTATATTATTATTTAGTTAATAAGCATGTGTCCTGACCCAGCACCCAGGTAGCAGGTAACATTCCTGTCAGGTAGCACTCAAGCTAGCTCTGACTTTTTAACTAAAACAGCTGATATATTTAGGAACTTAAGCTATCAAGTATGTTATTAAACAAACAACAGCATCAATAACTCTGAGATTAAACTTTACATGAGATATACTTCCATAACTCACCTTCACACTAGTGTGAATACTATTTATTATTATAATATTAAAACTATAAATACTAC
Organism: Clarias pachynema; assembly: GCA_030014365.1. Lineage (NCBI taxonomy): Eukaryota > Metazoa > Chordata > Actinopteri > Siluriformes > Clariidae > Clarias > Clarias pachynema. The sequence continues at coordinate 29,259,744 of JAQMYL010000033.1, forward strand.
TTTAGCACAAACTGAAGTTTTTTCTCCCTCACTGAAGCTCAATCTGTAGAAATACGATTAGGAACCTGACTAGACTAAACCAGTAGCTAGAGTTAGCTAGCTGTGTAGTAGGCTTGTTATTATGGAGACACCGCGTCCGCCATATTGGAAAGGTAAAACTATACCCATTAAACCTTATATTCATTCGTTAAAAAAAAAATCTGTCTTAGCACTCTTTTATTTTTTATAGCTTTGCTTTTGAGATGAGAATCATTTAAATATAATATTGCAGCTAATATTAACATATTTTCCTGGTTAGATGGTCAGGAGACACAGTTAGCCAGTATTGGTTGCTACGGCAACGCATCCGCCATATTGGAAAGCGATTGGTAAAGGAGGATCATCTGCTTTTTACATGTATTATTATGTCAATATAATTAGCTGTATGTAACCTATTTTTGTAAAAACAAAATGTTGTAAATAATGCAAATGTAAATATGAAAATGTAGTGACCACAGTATACTGGAAAGCTTAAGAGTCACTGTTAAATATTATTGTGTGTTAAACAGTACTATATTTCTAACGTAGAGTCATTGCTTAAAGTCATTGCTTAACGAGCGTGTGTTTTTTCACATTAAGTTCTTAAGCGAACTTTCCACCCCCACGCATCACCAGAACTGATTGATGTGCTTTTTATCCAATCAGAATGAAGCGCCAGAGCGTGTCTGTGTGAACCAATGAGAGCTGCGTGCAGGCGGGGTGTGGGCGGGGCTTGAGGATGTCAGGAAGGTTGCTGGAGTGAGTTCCTTCCTGAGTTGTGTGTGTGTATGTGTGGACAAACTTCCACTACTAGTGCTGCTGAGTGAGCGCTTACACCACAGCCTTACTGAGAGCAATGGAGAAGCAGGACTCGGACGGGAAGGCGGTGAAGTACTACCGCCTGTCTGAGGTGGAGGAACACAACTCGTTTAAAAGTACATGGATTATCATCAAGCACAAAGTGTACGATGTCACCAAATTTCTCGAGGAGGTAAGTGTTCAAGGTTTGGCTTTTTATAGTTTCTTGTCGTTAGCTTTATAGAAATTAAAAGTGCTAAAAGCTCGATTTGTTGCAGCGTGTGAAGGTTGTGTGCAGTATTACAGGGCCTAGTGTAACTCACGCGAAGTGTCCGCGCGCGTCAGAGAGTGCGTGCGTGCGTGCGTGCGTGTGTAAGGGTGTGAGTGAACCATAGTGACCTGCCCCACCGTGTGATCTGAGATACGGCCTGAGATAGGATTAAACTCCCCGCGCTGGGGCCCTAACACGAGGAATATCAGCACAGAGACAGCCTGGTTCATGATTTACACTATCTCTCTCTCTCTCTCTCTCTCTCTCTCTCTCTCACACACACACACACACACACACACACACACACACACACTGGAGCGCTGCTGTAGTGTCCTGCTCAAACTCACCATGTCCAGCTCGAGCAAGCTTTCTCTTCTTTCTCTGTCTGACATTGTTTATCTTTCTGTACTTTCATTTTTCTTTGTTTTGGATATTTTGTCTGTTTTTCCTGTTTTTTCCTTTCTTTGTCAGTATCTATCTATCTATCTATCTATCTATCTGTTAGTATCTATTAATCTTTTATTTTTTCTTCCTTTTGTTGTCTGTTAGTATTGATCTATCTTTATCCATTCTTTGTTTATTAACATCTATCTATCTATCTATATCTATATCTATCTATCTATCTATCTATCTATCTACAGTAACTATCTAAAAGTACTTTAAAAAATTTTTCTTTGTTCTGTCATTTTCTTTGTTTTTCTTTCTTTTATGTCATCTTTTTTCTTATTTCTTCATTTTTTTTCTTATTTTTTCATTTCAGTACCACTCATTCTTTGTTTTTTTTCTGCTTTCTTTCTTTCTTACTTTGTTAGTATCTGTCAACTCTTTCTTTCTTTCTGTCATTTCCTTTATTTTTCTTTTCATTAATTCTTTGTTTCTTCATCAGTATTGATCTAATTTTTTCTTACAGTTATATCTTTTTTTTCTGCGTTAGGATCTGACAACATTTGCATTCTTACTTTTTTTCTTTTATCATCTGTCTTGATCAGTCGATCTATCTATCTAACTGTCTATCTGTCTGTTTTTGTCTATACCTGTCCATCCTTTTTACTTTATTTCTTGCTATCTTTCTGGGGTGTGTGTGTGTGTGTGTGTGTGTGTGTA
>JAQMYL010000033.1:29268020-29280517 GCA_030014365.1 Clarias pachynema
TCTCTCACACACACACACACACACACACACACACACACACACACACACACACACACACACACACACACACACTTTTAGGGGACAGTTGGTGTTCATTGTCACTGCTGTATCTAATTTTCTCAGCACACATTCTGAACTCCGATACTCATAACATTTCAGGTTTTTTTCTTTTTTTTTTTTATGTACCGTCCATCATAGCTATGATTTAATGAAGGTTTTTTTTTTTTTTTTTTAAACATGCAACTTTCAAGTATGTCCATTATTTTGTTTTTCTTTCTTTCCTTTTCCTGTATCAAAGTAATGAGATGTACAAGTATCAACAAGCGGGATGATTTGATCGTAGATGTGTAAGCTAAACGATACAAATGTGTAAACTTGAGACTCTTGTAGCTCTTGCTGTCTGATTGATGATTGTGTTATCGTTGTGTAAATATCATTATGAAATTAGTGTTGCGAGCTTCTGTGTAATAAAAATCAGCAGGGTGGCAGCAGCGGCGGAACGATTTTTAATTACATGTAGAAACCTGCTTTAACCACGCAGTTAGCGACGAGCATCATATACTCACCTGAGGCATTATCCGTTCAGTCATTTTTAAAAATGTTTTTATTTTTATAATTTTTATCCCAAATATATCCATTTCGGTCCTTGAAGGCAACTCTTTCTTCACTTTATTCTAGTATTATATCACAATTTTAATTTTAAGTGATTTCACACTGGATGACCACACCAAAGTTATTTTTTTCCCCCCCTCCCTTAATGCTGCTGTTGTCTCATCTTATTGTACAGGCATCACCACTGGGTCTAGGACGAGGTTCCCATTCTTAGTCCTACACATTTTACTGTTTTCCTCGCTCCTATTCCACCCGATTAATATAATCAGTGATTGAAAATCACTTCCTGGGGTGAGGTGGGTGTGTTAGAGGAGGGAAAACACTAAAATGTACAAAGAAGGTTGGTGAAATCCCTAAACATATCCATCGTCCACTGATTTGTCAAAAACCAGTGTATATATAAACCAGTATAGGTGTTGGACTGGTTTAATTCCAGCTCTAGCGAACCTACAGTACTGGGCAGAAGTCTAGAGCCACTTATCGTTTCTTCATATTTTGACTGTCTTGTATTTCTAATGTAGTCTTGAGGAATTTTAAGTCCAGTCCCTGAGCAGTTTCAGATTAATGTTTTTAGTGTGATGGGTCACTGTGTGGCTTAACAATCATTCAAGCATTAAAAACAAAAAAAGAAACATCTCACTTTTGGGATGAACCAGTAATACAGGTGATGCTGAGAGGTTGGAACAGTCAAGAGGGGAAATGAGGTTGCTGCTGAGGTCGTTACATAACCAATTTTAAAATGGTATCTTTAGGCAATTTTGTCGCAGTAAAACATTTGTTCCCATTTCTTTCATTTAATCTACATCATTTAATTAAATATGAAGAATTGAAGGTGACTCGAGACATTTACGCAGTACTGTACACATCCTGCATAGTTTTAATACTCGCTTTTAGTAATCTGTCTCAGGTCACAAAGGGCTTGAATCATATTGAGGACCACTAGGGTAACGGTGCTAAAGCATTCACTTTTATACTCATGTGAAACACATCACTGTTCATGTATTTTGTATTCACGTTACTAACAATTACCCTTTTTTTTTTTTTTATAACCCCTCTCTAATATGACTCATAATGGACCAAAATAAAAAATTTCCCCAAAAAAACCCCCCCCCCCCCCCCCCCCCCGCACACACACGCACACACATACATTGTTCTGAAACACAGGACAAAATAAAAATGAAGGTTGTTGACATGTTACAGGAGAAAAGCTGTGTGTAAGCTTCGATGTGACTGACCAACTCAGGAATAGCATTACAGTCAACAAAGCGTGGTTTGAGTCCTTTCTCGATGGAACAAATTGAGCTTATGTGTGAGAGTCGATTCAAGTTTGGCATTGTCTTTAATTTTTTTTTATTTTTATTGCAATAAATGATATACGAATTAACTAATAAACTAATAATAAACAATAAACTAATTATATTGAAATTTGTTTGTGTTTTTTGTGTGTGTGCAAGTGTATTATTATTATTAGTAGTAGTAGTAGTAGTAGTATTATTTATGTATGTATTTATTTATTTATTAATTTTTCTCCAAGGGATAATATTCACACATCATCACAGGACAACAGCAAAAGTCCTCGAGCGGAAAAGTTTATTCATTTGACAAATGCTTTTATTTAAAGTGGAGCAAGAAAGCAATTCAAGAAGAAAGCTAAATACAAAGTGTAGGAAGAACAAAGCGAGCGGAAGCTTAAAGTTAAAACGGTTAGCCGGATTACCTGCAAGAACACACCGTGATCATAAAACACCATCAACGGAGGCTCTCGTTATACCTAATGCCACACATTAGTACAATAATTTTGTCTGTGTGTGTGTATATATATATATATATATATATATATATATATATACACACACACACACACACACACACTTGGGAGACCAGGGCGTTAAACCAAACCGCTCCATCTGTGCAGAGTGCTGTTTTCATGCTAAGTCCAGTTCAGCATTCCTTTTGGTCTGTGGCTGATGACTCAGCATTTTGTGCGCATACAGTACATGAACACAAGCCCTCTCGAATGGCCTGCAGGAGAACCGGACTCGGATCTCCTCTAGGGACACTCACGGTATGGGTTCATTTATTTATTTTTTTTGTATTCCATTGGATTTTTGTGGCTGCTTAAAGAACCAAGAGAAAAAAACATTATGACAGTACGTAGCGAGGGAGCAGTGATTATAATAATGGTAAAAATAATAACAAACGAATTTACTGTTTATTAGTAAACAGTGAATAAAAAATTATATTATCTGCACACTAGCTGTAGAATGGCTTTTAAAAAAGATAAATACATAAATTTTCAACATAATCTTGCTTTTCAATACACTTTGTCAATCTGTCAACAAGCTCTCGTATTCCCTCGTTAGAAAACGTTTGAGGCTGAGCTGTGAGCCACAAATGCACCGCTGTCTTCACATCTTCATCAGAAGTGAATCTTCGTCCTCGCAGCGCTGCTGTCAGTGGAGCAAACAGGTGGAAGTCTGATGGAGCGAGAGAGGATGCTTTAACGCTTTAAAGTTTTTGCAGAGAGTCGACAGTGTGTGCAGAAATATGCAGAAGTTTGTCCTCAGCCGTGGTTGCGGACCGGCATCCGGCGGCTAATGCTAGTGCAACCTTTTTTGACCTTCTCCATTTATTTATTTATACACACTTCATGGTGACAAAACACTTTCTCCAAAATCTTTGATGGATAACGGCACCACGTACGTACATCCTCAGATCACACAAAAAATCTAATTACTGCACGCTCCTGTTTTTTTCATGCAAATCACAAGGGGGACATGCATTTTTGCACGTAATTTTTGACTCACCCTCGTATAATATACAGTCATAGGCTACTTTATTAGGAACAAACATGCAGTTGGTTCATACAAGATGATCAACAGTACAGAAACACAAACTGCAGACGTGGTACAGTAGGTCAAGAGCTTCAGTTACAGTTCACATAAAACAGTGTCAGTGCTGGGCTGGTTTGAGTATTACAGAAACTGCTGATCCTCTGGGGATTTCAAACACAGAACACAGCAGCCACTAGAGTTTATACAGAATGGTGTAAAAAAAGAAAAAGAAAGAAGCGAGAGTGTTTCTGCTAAGGCAGAAACACTTTGTTAATGAGAGATATCAGAGGAGAATGGTCAAGCTGGTTCAGGCTGTCAGGAAGTCTATAGTAACTCTTTACAACCGTGGTGAGCTGAAAAGCATCCCGGGATACACAACATATCCAAGCTTGAGGTGGATGGGCTACAACAACAGATGATCACATCCAGTTCCTCTTCTGTCCGCCAAGAACAAGAGTCTGAGGAGTCCTGCATTGGGCACAGACCCCCTGAAACTTGATGATTGAAGACTAGAGAAAATACTGCCCTTTTTTTTTTTTTAAACCCCGTCATTGCACTACTGCCTCATGATAGGCTGATGGATAATTTCATGAATGTGCAGATGTTCCAATTAAACTGGCCGGTAAGGTGTACAGAATGTAGTGTATACAGGTATTGTGTCTTTGCCAAACACTTTGTTTGTGCATGATGCAGAATGATGCTTCTGGTATTCTGAGATATTCATTCATCTTCTAAACCACTTATCCTGTACAGGGTCACGGGGGGCCTGGAGCCTATCACAGGAGATTTTGGGCATAAGGCAGGGTACACCCTCGACAGGGTGCCAATACATTGCAGGACACACACACTATGGGCATGAGGAAAACATGCAAACCTCATGCACATACTCCCAAGGCGGGATTCAAACCCGGACTCTGGACGTGCGAGGCCACAGCGCTAACCACTAAACCACCGTGCTGTCTGTGTTGTGATATATTGTACGTTTTTAAATGTTATGTTAACATTATAATCATCCTGTAGTTCTGTAAGTGAATTATTTTATATAAAAGGAGTTGTTTCTACTCTCTTGCTCTCTTCCTCATAGATCTGGTATTAACGTGTTAAATCTTCCCTCCTGCTATCTTCCTGTCTCCTCTTACATCTGTTCTTAAGGGTGCTAATGCTCCCACGCTCACCTTCTCGTTCTCTCTTTATGTCTCTCTCTCTATATCTCTTTGTCTTTTTCCCCCTCTACCCCTACCTCGAGTCAACACCTCCTGGTTCTTCTCTGGACGGACACCTGTCTAACTTACACTCCTTTGTTCTTCTGGATCTCACCAGGACAATGGTTTATGTTCTTTGTAGTAACAGATGGCACAGGCGTTTCAAGCATATAGCATATAAAAGCATATAAAAAAGCATATAAAAACCTTTAAACATTTTTTTTTGCTGTTAATAAGCAGAGACCTTTCTGACAGACATGATGTGTGTGTGTGTGTGTGTGTGTGTTTGACTGTGTCTCTCCTGGCACCAGAAAAGCTTATCGAAGCACAGCGGACTCGCTTATTCTACTACGCAACTTTAAAACTTCTAAACTAGTCATAGTTTTCACAATAAGTCACCACTCAGCTCATCTGTTGTTAAATATCCATAAAACCTACTGAATCCTCACAGTTGTTCTAGTACAGTACTTATTTCCCAGTGTGGTTCATTTAAAGGTCCTGTATGCAAAAAAATATGGTTTTAGACTCTCCAAGCTCTCCTGAGATCAAAGATAATGAGAATGGAACAAACACTGTGAGGAGTTTTGTCTATAACTGGGACGCCTGGTTCTGATCCAAAGCTGTCACACTTTGGTCAGCTGGTAATTCATTCCCAAGCTCAACAGGGGACACATGTCCAGAATGTCAACTGGGGATCAGTGGTTTATAGGCCAGGTTCAAGCCAACAGCAACAGTAAGCCAGTGGGGGACATACTGTACTGTACATACGTCAGACATATCACGTCCCTTTGTCACACTCACATGTTCTGTATCATCAGGAGTAGTTTATACGTGCCAGCTGTGGACTATAGATAGACATCTCGTGGTGTGTGTTAATTAATGCTAAAGGAGAAGAAGGATGGCTTGTGTATTATTGCTCAGGCTTTTGGGAGGCAGATCCTATTTGACCCTAGAGTTAAGGTCTGTATGTAGGAAGTGTCTATAAAAGCTTTAACAATATTTCAAGACTACATAATTGCACTTAAGTGTTATGTTGCTGCCATCTGGTGGCCAGTGATGGCACTCTGCACTCTCAGATCATATAAACTATACATATACTGCATGATTGCTACTAGTGTATTTCTGAGTAGATCACATACAGACAAGTAACAGTTTATAGGAGACGAACACGACATAAAACCCCTTTTATAATCTCTTATAGGTGTTTGAGTCGAGTGACCATGACAGTCATAGTTTCTGATTTATATGAGTCTAATTTCATTAAATCATCCAGTGCAAAGGCATCCTGGAAGAGACCACGCTCATTAGGATTGAGATGGTTCATCGGCAGATGAAGGTGATCAGTCAGAAGAACTTTGTACTAGTGTATGTTGTTGCTTGTGTCTAAAGAGACAAGTGGAGCCAAGCACATCATGGCACCAGTAATTCCTTTAATTTAATTTAATTATTATTATTATTATTAGTTGTTTGAGTAGTTAATATTAGTAAGACTGTTGCTATCCTCACTTGACTTTGCTTGACAAGGCTGAAGGCTGTGACGCAAACATGGTCTCACGGGACAGAGCACGTGTTTCATGAGTTTTGTTAAGTAAAGAGAATGTTATAAAGCTCAAGGCCACGAGTAACATCATCAGAATCCCATCTGTGACGCCCTTACTATACTGACTGTCATGCAATGACATCACGGTTATGTCTGACTCTGATGAATCAGTGAGTGGTACTACAAAAATTGGCACACACACAAATGTGTGGATCCTAAAAACCTACTTTTGACCCGAGCTATAATTGCTGATACAGTGATTTGTTGTTTTGTTTATGTAAAATAAATAGAATTACAATTATGTTGGGCCATTAATATCAAGTCTGGCATTAAATATTATATAAGAATCAGTGACACACTCATCGTCTATACTGCTTAATCTTAAAATTCAGGGTCGCAGGGGGTCTGGAGCCTATCCCAGGAGATTTAGAGCACAAGGCAGGGTACACCCTGGACAAAGTGCCAATCCATCGCAGGGCGCACACACATACACACACTACATTTACATGCTCATTCATACACTACGGGCAATTTGGAAACGCTAATTAACCAAATATGCATGTCTTTGAACTTTGGGAGAAAACCGGAGTACCTGGAGGAAACCCACCAAGCATGAACCTGGCCTCCTGGAATCAAACTCAGATCCTGGAGGTGCAAGGCGACAGTGCTAATCACTGTAATGGTTAGTCACCTTATATAAGAATATAAATATAAAACACTTGGCTAATATTTTAAGTGTTTAAATGTCTGGTCTTTGCAAGATTAAAACTAGTGATTGTTCTATGGTTAAAATTAATTAATCTTCTAATAAACAAAATAACAATACTGTGCATCTTAAAAAAGTGAATATCATGCAAAAGGTTGTTTTACTCACTCACTCATCATCTAAACCGCTTTATCCTGTATCCTGGAGACGAGGCGGGGTACATCCTGGATGGGGTGAAAAGATTGTCTGGTGTAATTTAATTTAAAAAGTGAAACTCTCATATATTATAGATTTATTATATATATAACAGTGATTTTTTTTTCAGTCAGGTATTAAAATATTTCCTAAGATCAATCAAAAAAGTTTAAACTACCATATTGAAATGTCAAACTTCTGAAAAGTATATTCATTTATGCATCCAGTACTTGGTCGGGGCTCCTTTAGCATCAATATATGTATCATGGCATGTATGCGATCAGCCTGTGGCACTGCTGAGGCGTTATTGAAGACCAGGTTGCTCTGATAGCAGCATTCAGCTCAACTGTATTGTTGGGTTCCTCATCTTCCTCTTGGACTTTTGGAAAAGGAAACTGGCATCTACATAAAGCTGTTCAGTAGATGGAGCATAAAGTGCTCTAACATCTCCTGGTAGATGGCTGCATTGACTACGAGCTTGGTAAAACACAGTGGACCAACACCAGAAGATGACATGGCACCACCGATTGAGGAAAGTTCACACTGGATTTCAAGCAACTTGGATTCTGTGCCTCTCCTCTCTTCCTGCAGACTCTGGGAGCTTAAATGTAAAATTTACTTTGGACCACTGAACAGTGGTCCAGTTCTTTTTCTCCTTAGCCCAGGTAAGATACTTCTGAAGTTGGTTCTGGTTCAGGAGTGGCTTGATACTCGGAATGCCACAGATGTAGCCCATTTTCTGAAGACGTCGGTCATGGTGGCTCTTGATGCACCGACTCCAGCCTCACTCCACTCCTTGTAAAGATTTCCCAAGGTCATGAATCGGCTTTGCTTGACAAACTACGTACTTAAGGCTGCGGCCATCCCTCTTACATCCCTGTCGATTATGCTTTGATTCAATTCTCTGTGAACAGCCAGACCTTCCAGCAATGACCTTCTGTGGCTTATCCTATCATGTCACTGATTGTCTTCTTGACCAAAATGGCTTGACATATTTTACTTCATATGTAATGAATCTAGAAATAAACTCTGAGAGACTAACACACATCTCATTGATCACCGTGTTACTAACTAACAGCAAAATAAAATCTAACCAATAGGTTTCCATGGAAACATCTTGATTAAATTGCAGTGCATTGCAGAAAGATGGCTAAAGAGAGAGAGACTCTTTCATGAACAACCCATCACTAGGCCTACTGCTCTGAACTACAAGGCATCCCAAAAGTCTCCATACATAGGGCACTTTAACCCCTTTTTAGCAAAATGTAATTCGATTAAAAAAAAAATCCTCCACATAATTGCATTTCTTTGTAAACACACAGAGTCATCGCTCCCACTCACAATGAACTTGAGTTACCACATCTGGTGTTACGCATATAATTGTCCTCTGAATTGCTTGCGTATGCAACTTTTCCCCCTCCTTTTTTTTCAGCATAACACAAGAGCTGCAGTTTTGGAGTTGCTCTGACCCAGTCCTCAAGCCATCACAGTTTGGATCTTGTCAAAGTCACTTAAATCCTTATGCTTGCCCTTTTTTTTTTTTCCCCACCACATCGACTACTTGCTACTATTTGCCTAATATATACCACCCACCATTGTAATATTGAGATATTGAAAATAAGGCTACTGTGACAAGGGCCAAATTGTGCTGGCTAGAGGACTGGGTCAAAGCAACTTAAAGACTCAATATTAGGCGGCTGATCAGTATATACAGGGTGGGTGAAAATTAACTAGACAATATTTAATGGCTATAGAACTTGTGGTATCACTGGAGTCATCATGAAAACAGTCTCACCCCATTTTGCTCTTATTGTGCGTCTGTGGTTAAACCAGCATTTTCCAGAAAAATGACTGGGATGACGTGGACCTCATGAATGTCCACTGAGAAATCCACATCTCATTCCTGTGGTGCTATGCGAAGGAGGAGGTGTACAGGACAAAGCCTCCCACACTGGAGGACTTGGAGGCACGAATTCAGGAGGTTCTCAGCAATATCCCAAACAACTTTGTTCACAAGGCCGTGCATTCTATACCTATGTTGAAATGTAAAGATTTGCTTAATGCCTAGTTCCGTTTTTCATCCAAGAAAAATCCAGAAAATCACATTGTAGGATTTTTAAAGAATTTATTTGCAAATTATGGTGGTAAATAAGTATTTGGTCACCTACAAACAAGCAAGATTTCTGGCTCTCACAGACCTGTAACTTCTTCTTTAAGAGGCTCCTCTGTCCTCCACTTGTTACCTGTATTAAAGACACCTATCCACAACCTCAAACTGTGTCACACTCCAAACTCCACTATGTATTACTCCACTATATATATATATATACAAACTGCATTTCATTGCTGATTATATAATACATAACACATGTTTCCAGCCATTAAAAAAAAAACTTGTTTTAAATGTTTAGCTACAAGAATATTTCAGACACTAAAAACCTTGTTTTAAAGGAATGGCTGCACTAGGACACCTTTAATTTTATCGACATTGTGCAATACAAATTTAATGTACAATTGTGTGAGGGTTTAATGGACAGTATGTGCCCGTGTGCAATAATTTTCAATTTCAATTTTCACTTTTATTTATATAGCGCTTTTAACAATGGTCATTGACTCAAAGCAGCTTCACAAAATGAAAAGAAAAAGTGTGTATGAGTGAGAAAAAAAAGTGCTTAGATAATAATGAGATTGTTCCTGATGAGCAAGCCGAGGGCGACAGTGGCAAGGAAAAACTCCCTGAGACGAACCAGGAACCAGACTCTACAGGGAACCCATCCTCATTTGGGTGATAACGGATAACAGAATTTATATAACGATATAATGTGTTAGGCTGCTGGAAGTTCAGTATAACAAAAGTTGTCCTAGTTAACATGGAGTCCAGTTCACACACACTCACTTATGCATATACATACATATTTGCCCATGTATTGGGCACTGGTGGCTCAGCGGTAGGTGTTTTGCCTGCCATGTGGAAAGCCATGTTGGATTCCCAGCCAGTGTTCAAACCCTCCAGCCACTGGATGCAGTGCCGGTCCCAAGCCCAGATAAATGGGATGGTTGCATCAGGAAGGGCATTGGGCGTGAAACCTGTGCCAAGTTGTTGTGTGGACTGGATATTCTGCTGTGGCGACCCCTTGCCGGAAGCAGCCGAAAGACCAACACCAACAACAACAACATGTACACACGCAGGCACACAAAACGTGCAAACATACACACACACTCACATACAAGCATTTCTTTAGACTCTTGGCCCTGTGTTGACCTGCATAAGACAAATAAACAGTCTGTCTGTCTGTTGAGACTTTTGGACACCCTGCCAGGTCAGGTTTGGACCCATTTAATATTTTGTGAGTTAATAAATCATCAGTGACCAGCTGAAGGGAAAGGTGTGGAATGAGACACAGCCCACGAGTGTTGTTTAGGGCGGGGGCGGGGGGGGGGGGATCCAGTGCATTAACCTGTCAGTCCTCACACACATACACACACAGAGTTAAAATGCTCTATCCTCCCCTGTATGGCCCCCAGTGACTGACTCTGTATTCACTGTGAGTGTGTGAGTGTGTGTGTGAGTGTGTGAGTCTGACTCTGGACGGTCATGGCGCACTCGGTCATCCCGCCGGAGTTACAGAACGGACACGGAGATGAGGACGACCTCGAGCACGAGCGCCTATACCTGCGGGACCGGCGGAGGGCCAAGTCGTTACCGGCGTACCCCGAGCAGGCCAGCCTGTTCAGCCGCCTGTCGCAGCGCTGCAGGAAGCAGGTGAAGTTCGCCGACGCGCTCGGGTTGACGCTGACCAGCGTGCGGCACTTCAGCATCGCCGAGGACCCGCAGGTTCCCTCCGAGGTGTTCGCCGCGCTGCGCTCTAAGCGCGAGCCCTCCGCCGGCGCGCCCGCCCGGGAGACGCGGCTCGCGCCGGGGCACGCGGAAGCGCGCGCCACGCGCGGCGGGGTCGCGCTGGAAACGGCCTCGCTGTCCGGGTGGGCCGTGCGCGGGGTCATACGCGCGCGCGTCGCGGACAACGCCTGGACCGAGGTCGGGGTGCGGTACACCTTCAACCAGTGGGCGTCCTTCGCCGACGCGTCCGCGGTGCCCGTGTCCGGCGGCGAGCGCGCGCACCCAGACACCCAGATGTTCTCGTTCACGGTGCACACGCCTCCTCTCCGCGAGCCGGACGCCGGCGTGCACTTCGCCGTGTACATGAGGACTGACCGCGGCGACTTCTGGGACAATAACGACGAGCAGAACTACCGCGTGCAGTGTGGGCGCGTGCTGTGAGATACCCCAGCAGGGCGAGACATCACACCCGTACACTCATGCACATGGGGACACATGGGGACAATGCACGTGTAGGTTTGTGCACTTGTTGGACAGAACTGCTTCATTCACTGCACAAAGACATCAGGCTTCATGCATTATTTATAATTCCCTACAGAATATATAGAGAGAGACATGAACTTTTCTGTGCATCCTTGCATCACTGACAGACCTGACCTTAAATACCTACAATACATCATCACCAGGACAGTAACTCTATATCTACCCACCAGCCTGGGTGCAGTCGTGCATTTGCCCCTTGATGTCACATGACACATGCATTGTTTGACCAATTTTCCAGGGGTAGTATTGGTAGTGGTGATGGTCTACCAAAAAATGATCAAAACAGGTCCTTACACTACCCACAAAAAATGTCATATCATAATGGTAAATTGAAATGAGCATGAAGTGGTTGGCTTTCTCAATTTAGCAAGCAAAGAACAACATTCAGCGATGTCCCTGTATGAAACACTGAGTTGGGGAAAGGGCAGGGGTATCTCAATGTTTAAGGTGATGGGAAGATCGCAGGCTTAAACCCCAGCACCACCAGGTTGTGACTGCTGGACCACTTGTAGCCCTTAGAGATTTTTGTTTTGCTTTTTTTTTTTTTTTTTTTAGTAAACATATATAGAGCTCAGGATTGTGCAGTATAGAGAGACGTTCTTTTTTTCAGCACAACTTAGGCAATATGATGAACTGAATTTTAGTTTATTTTAACAAACTACACAAAGATGACTGAGCAAAAAAAACAAACAAAAACAGGGTCATATAGGCAAAAAAAATTAGCACAGATACATGTTTTTCTGTTTGTTTTCAGTGGTTTCTATGACCAGAAAAATACTAATAATATGCTAATTTTGAAAGTTCTACATTTTTGCACCGTCATTCTCATATTCCGGCAGTGGTAAAATTCACCCTTTATAAAAGTTATGATAGCCTTCCCTCTACCTGACATATCTGAAAACCCAAATGCACAGTTTGAAGTCTGAAGCCTCCCTGTTAACACACACACGCACACACACACACACTAGCAGGGCTTCCATATAAGCAAATATGTTTTTCCAATCGACATTGAACTATGCTCTGTTGC
>JAQMYL010000033.1:29282473-29298406 GCA_030014365.1 Clarias pachynema
TAGAATTGTGTGATTGAATATCAAGTCCCTTTGGGATACAGCTTAGTATTCAACATGACAGTGACCCAAAGCACACAGCAAGACTGAACACACATGGGTTGAAGGAAAAAAAGGTAAATGTCCTTGCATGGCCTAGTTGGAACATCTGTGGAAGGACTTGAAGACTGCAGTCCACAAACATTCACCATCAAATCAACACAACTTGTTTACATGTGCAAAGTCATATTTAGGAAGGGGGTGATCCTTTTCCAAATCAGTGATACTGTTTTTTTTCTTCTTCTTTTAAATGACATATGTTAGTGTTACATCCTTCACTTGGATGTCAAAAGTTCCATACTAGTAAATACAACTGGATAAAACATATAAAAATGCATCTGTCTTCATTTCAGGCTGCAAAGCAACAAAATGGGATTATTTTCTATACACATTGTACATGGTTATACATCACTATTATCCAAAGGTAAAACAGTTGAGCAGTCTAGTTCAGAGATAAGCGAAAAAAAAAAAAAAAAGAGAGACTCCAGGGAGAGAAACAAACTATGGAGCAATATCTGTCCAGGGGAAAAGTTCATTCGGACATAACCAGAGCTCGATCGCCTGATTAATACTGCTTATAGATGTGGAAAAGAACATGTCTCAAAGGTCTCATGTTGATATACATCATGTGAAGAAATAGTTTTAAGACTTTTATCTCTCTCCAAACAATAAAATATTGGATCTATTTGCTTGTGATTGGCGTAGATGTTCCTGCTATGCTTACCGTTCTGAAACCATCATCTGCTTACTGGTGGATTTCCCCCCACCTTCTTGTTTCAGCTCTAAGCGATGAAATGTCCTCACTTAGCTAACGAGAACGGATCCATCACGCCACACTGATTTATCCCGACCACTTTGATGTTCACAACTTTCAAGCTGCATTTGCTAATCTGAAGGAGACATGAATCGCTATTAGGACACCGTTTCTTCCGCTCGAATTGTAGATGATGTGGATTTGAAGCTTGCTTCTCACATACAGTATTGCAACTGACAGGTTCGTTACCCATTACACCATCCGAGACGTCTGAGGCGTCATTTCCAATCTGGATTACGGCCCAGGCTAATGTAGTTTATTCAAGATAGATGAGGGATGAGCATCTTATATAGAGATTACAGTCAAGTCTACGCTATAGGTCTCTTGTACCTTTAATACGGGTTGATATTGAACTGGTGTGTGGATATACTCCAGGTTTTGTCTGTCAAACACAACCTTACATTATCTCTGAGATGCTTTCAACGTGTTTGATTTTCACTATATATTCAAGGTTTCTTATGTCAGTAAAAATTAATCGCATAAAAAAGCACGGGAAATGCTCATGCACAATTTTTAAACGTAATCTAACTCAATGTGTATACCACTTTATCCTGTGTACAGGTCTCTGGAGACTTGGGGCACGAGGCTTGGTAAACCCTGGATGGGGTGCCAATCCATTGCAGGGCACACACACACACTATGGACAATTTGGGAACGCCAATTAGCCTAATCTGCATGTCTTTGATTGGGCTACTCTGGTGGAAAGAAACCAGAGTACCCAGAGGAAACCCACCAAGCACGGGGAAAACATGCAAACTCCAGGCACACAGACCCCGAGGCGGGAATTGAACCCAGACCCTGGAGGTGCAAGGCAACAGTGCTAACTGTTAAGCCACCGAGCCGCCTAAATGCAAAAAACGACTGATGTTTCTGAAAGAAAGACAGAGAAAAGTACAGCAGAGTGGTTTATTGCAGTTTTGTTCCAGAGTTTATAGCCTAGTGATGTTCAGCAAGTCTTCATTAAAAAAAAAAAAAAAAAAACTCATCAGAGAATGGTGAAGAAACTGAGCATGGCAGCATTAAGACTCCACTGCCACCTAGCGGTTTGGTGGTGTAGTTGCAGAGCGACACACACCCCAGCTCACAAGTATAAATGTCCACAATGCTGAAGCCTCGGCGTAGACTTGACAAATGGGATTTAGGAAGGAAGGTCAAAGTGTCACAGATTAGCTCCTGAGAAAGAACTTTTTAGATAGATGTTAATGCATACTGACATTTAATTAATTTACAGCTCTGTCTTTTTCTCTTGGTGAAATGGCTACTAGATTGAGTAATCTAACCAGATTATTTACTTAACCTCTTCATGTTGTAATATTACATAATATTTGGATAAATTATCGTGTGTTATACTTTATTCACCCAGGTGTCCGCAGATGCAAATAAATGCAAAGTGATTTGTATATTAGAAGTGTTCTTATATCTAGTTGTGTGAGTGTATAGCTGACTGTTGCATTTAGAATCATATGAAATCATATAGAATTTATACAAAAGATTTACTTTATACAAACAACATTAGATGTGCTAGCTTTTACAGATGACTTTTCATTATTAACATAACAAAACATTATGAAAGTGTGTTTATTTTATTTTCTATATCACTTATCCTGTATTCAGGGTTGCGGGGGAGGGGGTTCCTGGACCCTATCCCAGGAGACTAGGGGCATGAGGCGGGGTATACCATGGATAAGGTGCCAACTCATCACAGGGCACAAACACACACACAATTGGTCTAATCTGCATGTTTTTGGACTGTAGGAGGAAACTGGAGTACCTGGAGGAAACTGAGGCGGGAATTGAACCCTCAACGCTGGTGGTGGGAGACCACAGTGCCAGATTATTTACTTAACCTGCAAGTGTATTTTTAAGTCGGAAAAAATAAATAAATAAATAAATATTATTTTAATGTTATTTTTGTTCAATTTGTGTTTTATTTTAGAATGTCGTCTAGTTACGGCATTTCTTTTAAGGGGAATTTCTCATCTGTTTTTGGCAGAGGTGTATTTTTCCTATCCTGAAATCAGGGGGATAACTTCTTTTTCCTTCTTTTTGAGACTTGCCATTAAATTTTGCATGAACGATTTTGTCCTTTTCGAGCATTTTTTGTTTCGAGCACTACTAGAACTAGAACCCATTTCAATATCAAGGGGAACCCAGTTCAAAGTTTTTTTTTTGTCTTCGCTCCAACCTTGTATTTATCCTACTGCGTTTAGAATTGTGCAACATGATCTTTAGACCTTATACTCGAGCTCACTGGGTCATCCGTACCTAAAAAACTAACAAACTAATCTATTTTAAATCTCTTGGCCTTGAAACCTTTAGCCTCAACACACAATGTCACCACGTTCCTTCACACGTGATATTTAGATGTTGTTTACATGACTTACTTATCAGGAATCATATTCATCCAGCCTGTGGTGTCTTAAAGTAACATCCTTTAATGAAACAGGACAAGTAACACATACATGACATTTATCTACCAATTAAAAACAAAAAAAAGAAAAAAAAAAAAGGATAGGATTCCGACTCCTAACAGTGAGCTGTAACAGCAGGGTGTGTGGTGTGTTTGCATTGCTGTATTTGCCCTCAGTGAAATGTGCATGTCAGCAGCACGGTTGACTTTATAAAGAGGCAGTAAGGGTGTTAGTGGTCTGAGAACAGTGAACGTATACAGCGAGCCACTGCTTGAACAGCATTCATGAGCTAGACTTGACATGTGTTAGACCGTCAGTGGCTTCCTGAAAAAAGCCATGGTCCTTCTCCACAGAGAGCTCTCATGTCCAACTAGATGAATGTCTTCGGCTTGGATTCCACTACGATTCGTTGAACCTCGTACATCTTTCCGATGGCTACCTGTGTGTAAAAAAAACAAACAAAAAAAAAAAAACAAGTTGAAAATGGTACATGTTGTAATTTTTCTCTTTCTTCTCATTATAGGCGGACATTAATGAAATCCCGACGCCGTAAACAAAGTGTCCATGTACAGTAAAACCCTGGATTGCGAGTAACTTGGTCTGCAAGAATTTTGCAAGATGAGAAAAATTGTGTCAAAAATTTTAACTCGATAAACGAGTGAGGTCTTGAAATACAAGCAGTACGTATACTCTTTGTCTGCCGAGCATCATGTGATCACACCTGAGTTAATGGGTCTTCTATCTTTCGCGCTGCAGGATTGTGGGTAATCGTCTTCCATACCTGGTCCCAGTGCGCGTGCGCCACTTGTATAATCAACATTCGTGCGGGAGATGAATCTGTTTAACGTCAATGCGATGTCACGTTTGCGCAGAATCCTCAAAAGGAAGCAAAAACAAGTGTCGGTGTCGAAGTCGCGCCAAAAAGAACCTTCAGTGAATCCGTTAGTGTGTGAAGTTAAAACATACTTTACATGAAACTCTCTATTAAAGTAACACTATTTCAGACATTTGACCTTGCTGTGACCTTGAACCTGTTTGGATCAATTCCAAAATCTAATCATCTGCTGGTTGGGATGATACTTCCATAAATATCCTACAAAGATGCGCAGGCAAGCTTAAAAACAAAAAAAGAGGACGATGCAGTCCAAGCACAATTCTTTTACATTATTTATATGCAGTATTTAAGTCATCTTAGGGAAGCTTCATGGCTGTTTTCCTTAAAATTTTTTTTTTTTTATATGTTCTTGATATGTTCTTTAGTTTTTTTTTTTTAACATACAAACTTTCATTCAAGTGTTCAAGTCAAACCAGGACTTTTGATTTGATTATGCAGAGTAGCAGAACACAGTTATAAAAGTAAAAACTACCTTTATTTCTCTATATAATCCCCTAATTAATGCATTAATGCAGTTAATCCCAGTATTTCACTAGTGCTTGGACACCATCAAGGTAGAAAGTTTTCTCAGTAAACCAGGACCATAACCGGGCTGCCTTCTTCACGTCTGAATCGCTGGCCTCCCAGGAACTCCTTTACATGTGAAAATGGCTTGGAGCAAGATCAGGACTGCATGGGGGATGTGGCAACAACTCCCAGCCGAGTTCCTGTAACGCGCAAGTGGTGTTGGTGAATGATTGTGTGTATAGTTTCCCCACATAGATGCGTTTCCCTTGGCAAGTTGTCGCCAACCATTTTTTAAGGATCAGTCGTTACACTCGTTGAGGGTTCAAAGGAACGTTTGCAGTGTGCTTCGAGCCACCTCGATCGGGATCGTCATTCACGGATGTATGGCCTTTTTTAAAATCTTTGCACCGTTCGAATATCTTACTGCGGCTAAGAGTCTCATTACTGTACTGTGCTGAAAGTATTTTGTTCTCCTTTTTCATCACAAGTCCTGGTTTCACTTGAACGCCCCTTGTAGTACCAAAGCCTTATAATGGCATAATACTCCATGTGAACTATTTGAAACAAAACGAAAAAAATGTAAAAACTATTTTAGGACAGAGATGAGCAATGTAAGGATGCCTTTAAAAAAAATTAAAAAAAAAAAATCAGGAATGTGATTCCACAAGGAAACCAAATCAATATGGTCCACAATGCAGCGCTGTAAATAAACGCTAATATCACAATCACACATATCGAAATATGTCTATCGCAGAATCGACTCTGGTCTCAATCATCTGATGGGGAGTTTGGATTTTACATTTTTCACTTCAAACCTGATATTATTTAATACCTTCAACATAATCGACATGACTCAAATCATGCACAGGACAAACCATTAAAAAAAAGAAAAAAAAGAAAAGAAAAGAAGTGCTCCGCTTTCAAAACTGAAAGTGAGTCAGATAGATCAATCATTCCCCCAAAAATACTATTTCATAAGACAAAGACTTTAATAAGTCAGTTTGTAAACCGTTATGGAATATTTGCTGATGTAAAAATTTGCTGAGCTCCAGATTTCAGTCCACATCCACATCCAAGCTGTTCGGATTACGCGAGTCCCGAGTGTCACAGTTCTTTCCCAAGTTTTTTTTACACTACAGAATGCCAATATTTGCATTAGAGACAGAGCAGACAAAAACGATACGAACTGTACTTTTCTGCGAACCATAGAGCAATATGTGGGTGTATGTGTGTCTCTGTGTGTGTGTGTGTGTGTGTGTGTACACCAGTGTCATAGTCCAGGGGTGTGTTGCAATCTCAGTTTGACGGTAAGGGTTTACTGCTGAAGCTTTACAGTCACATGGTGGGCTCAGTCATGTGTCAGCAGGCCTTCGTGGTGTGTGTGTGCGTGTGTGAGAGAGAAGAGAAACAGTAGTGTGTGTTCATGGAAAACACTGTCTCACACACACACACACACACACACACCTCTGGAAAGGAAAGAGCACTGACCAGTAGACACGGGGTAAACAGAAGACTGCGTGCCCGAGATCATGCGGCTGTAACATGCCAGGGACTGGAACTGGGACAGAACATCATCCAGTACACACACATTATGAACGGTTATATAATAGAATGTAATAGCACAACAAGCCAAAATAATACCTCATCAAGCCCTCCCTACTGAGTATGAAATTATTTTCAAACTGTTTTTTTGTAACAAAATTTTTAGTAAGCTGTTTGGGACACCAGAACAGCTTGACGTGAGTTCTGCACGACTGGAACATTAAAAAAAAAAAGAAAAGAAAAAGATAATAATCCATAGAAGAACAAGAGGGCCCTCACACACTTTGACGACATAGGGTTGATGTTATAGTGCTTGGGCCCTAATAAATTGTCTTAGTAAGGACATTGGGACACCGGAACAGCTTGACGTCAATTCTCCACGACTCTGGATCATCAAAAAAATGTAATAATCCTTACAAAAACTAAAGGGCCCTCACACACAATGCTGACATAGGACCAATGTTATAGTGCTTGGCCCCTAATAAATCATCCTGGTAAGGACATTGAGACACTGGAACAGTTTGATGTCAGTTTTCATTATCTCTGGATCACCAAAGAAATAATAATAATCCTTAGAAGAACAAGAACAAAGCCTTCACACACTTTGACGACATTGGATCGATGTTATAGTGCTTGGGCCCTAACAAATCGTCTTAGTAAGGACGTTGGGACACTGGAACAGCTTGAAGTCAGTTCTACACCTTACTGGAACACCAAAAACATAAAAAATAATAAGAATCCTTAGAAGAACATGAGGGCTCTCACACACTTTGATGACATTCAGACGATGTTAAAGGGCTTGGGCCCTAATAAATCGTCCTAGTAAGGACGTTGGGACACCGGAACAGCTTGACGTCAGTTCCGCATTGTCTCTGGAACACCAAAAACATAAAAAATAATAAGAATCCTTAGAAGAACAAGAGGGCCCTCACACACTTTGATGACATTCGGACGATGTTATAGTGCTTGGTCCCTAATAAATCGTCTTAGTAAGGACATTGGGACATCGGAACAGCTTGACGTCAGTTCTACACCTTACTGGAACACCACTGGACCGATTCTTCAAAAAGATATTCCCCCAGCAGGTGTTTTGATGTTGGTGATGGAGAGCACCGTCTAACACTTTCATCTCCCATACATGTCCAACTGGTGTGAGAGCTGATGAGTGTGAAGGCCACAGCTTATGATTTACATCGTGTTCGTCCTCATCAATCCATGTAGGGTGTGTATATGTCGCATAAAGGCATAAATCAGTTAGGTGTGAATGCGTGTGTGCCCAATGAAACTCTGCCTAGGGTGATGTAATTACTGAAGATGAATGAATTTATTTATATTCATTTATATACCATATATATTGGCACCCCATCCATGGTGTACCCCACCTTGTGCCCCAAGGCTCCTGGGACAGGCTCCAGGCCCCCCCGCAACCTTGTATACAGGATAAAGCAGTAGAGACTTCTAGAGTAGAGATAAAGCAGTAGAGAGTAGAGAAGATGCTGCTTCTGCAGTGTTCACAGGCTCGGATGTGGGTTAAACACTGCTTAAAACATGGAATCTTGCAGCCGCTGTTACTGAGAATGCAAAGCGTCACGTTTATTCTCTGTAATTGTCAGTGCTGGCTGAGGAAAAGCACAGCAAAATGTGCAACATTCACACACACACCCACGGACCGGTAGAAGATTACAGTATAATAATGAGAAAAAAGGTCACAGCTTGGTTGTTCGGCATCTCTGATTCACGCAAATGTTATTAAAGGAACGCGACACAAGTACTTCACAGCGCTCCAGAAACTCTGTGACTGATGCTCTGACGAAACGCGGCATGTGGCCACTCTATTAAAATGCGCTTCGGAATGAGTCACGGAGCCCATCCGTTACAGGGAGACAGTCTGCGGCGTGAAGCGAATCGCCACCCCGTGGTGTGAGGAAAGAGCACTGGCGCTTGGAGAAGATGCACAGTTAGCTAAGGTGGGGCAAGGTTTCATTTTTCAAACTCCAGTGAAGAAGAAGAAGAAGAAGAAGAGAAAGAGCGCCGAGGTCCGTTTTGGCACGCGCGCCAGCCTTTGTAAATACGTCCTCCGTCTGCGTCACCAGGACCATCTGTCACGTTGAGCAGCTTCGCCTTGACACCTGCCCATAACCTCCTGTTTAGAGGAGCTGCACAGGCACACGAGGGGGGAAAAGTACAGGCCGATGGGAGTTAAACAGAATGCTGACGGGTAGAGAGGATGAAAGCTGAGACGACGTACAGCTGGATTAGAAAAACAAAACAAGCTGGTGCTGCGTTCATAATTGAGATCTTAAATATATGAAGGAAGCGTTCTCACCTCGGTTTAGTGCATTCTAGCGCATGTTTAGTGTTTTACCGGTTTTCATCTGTACATTTTATTGCCGCTTGCTCCCCATTAGTGTCACAGTGGGGACAAAACAAAATGAGAACAAATGACAATTAAATGAGAAAACTTGTAAAAGCAGGTGTTCCAGCGAACACTTAAATCTGAACGAGAGCTTTTTAACGGCGGCTCCGAGATCGCACGAGCTGCGACTGATGCTTCATTAAAGGCATTACAGTTAAGTGGAAGTTCGAGATCTCTCAGCCAGATCTGTCTCGGTTTTAAACATCCACCATCAGTTAACCGCGCGCTTCAGTTTAGCCTCCTCCTGAGTCCCGTGGGTAAATAGTGCCGCTGCATCAGAACCGGTACCAAATGACACTTAGATATTTTAGAGGCAGAGTAATAATGATCCTCACTCTGGCTGTAGAATGTATTTCTTTTAGAAATAATTTTTCAACGTAATATTCTTCCTTTTCAAAACACTTTGTCCACCTATCAAGAAGTTTTCGTATTCCCTCGCTAAAATATGTTTCAGGGCGAGCTGCCAGCCACGAATGCGCTGCTGTCTTCACGTCTTCATCAGAAGTGAATCCTTGTCCTTGTAGGGCTGCTTTTAGGGGACCAAACAGGTGAAAGTCAGATGAAGCAAGGTCCGGGCTATAGGGAGGATGCTTTAACACCTCAAAAAGAAGTTTTCGCAGCGTGTCGACAGTGTGTGCAGATGTGCATCGTCATGCAAGATCACAAAGCCCTTAGATTTTAGGCCCAAAGTTTAAGCTTCAGCTCTTCAATCAGCGTCTCATAGTAACCAGCACTGTTGATTGTTGAACCTTTTCCCTGATAATGTTCCTTCCCAGGAAACTGTAAGCCTTGATGAATTTTCCAGCTGATGGTTGACTTTTGAATTTTTTCTCAGGTCTGTGATTGAGGATGTTTCCGTTCCATACTCTGCCGTTTATCGTAGTGATAAATCCGTGCCTCGTCACCAGCAATGATTCTCGTTCAGACACTTTCACCTTCCTCAGAGCATCGGTCCAAATTTCGCTTGCAGATATCCAAGCGCTTCTGTTTATACTCTTCTGCGAATCGCTTCGGCATAAGGTAGAGCTCAAAATCACTGCACATCGCTCTCACGAGTGGGGCACCCATTCTTTTTTTTTTTTTTGCTCGCACTGCAGTTGTACAAATGAACTGATGTACAGTAACACGTTCACGGGGAGACAGTAGCCTTGAACGGAAAGCGCCGATAAGACAGTGCAGCCAAAAACAAAAAAAAGTTTTGCTACAACCAGAGTGCGGATAATTTTTGACTCACCCTCGTGTACGTTTTTTTTATTTTTTTCCTCAAAAAGCCATCGTTAATTAATATCATAAACAGAATGGACCTTTTTTTTTTTTTTTTTTTTTTTTAACTAACAGCAGTGAATATAAGCAAAGAATAAATTCGGTTTGTGGAGCCAAAAAACCTTCTTCAAAATTGTAACATGGACAGTGACATCATGTTCTTTCTTTAAATGTCACTAAAAACCACACATACAGGGACACACACACACACAACTATCCGAAACACGCTGTGCCAGCTCCATGTGTATGCCCCGTCAATGAGCACGGTCACGTACACAACGTCCCCGTGCACTCCTGTAACCTTTCCCCCTCACCCACCATACAAACAAACACACACACTGTTGAGCCTCTTGTTTTTTTTTTTGTTTTTTTTGGTAACTCTCACACTGCTAGCCAAGACGTACATCTTCAGCAGCAAGAATCATTCGGAACGCACAATTCGGTAAACAAGACTTGACTTTAAGCCGTATTTATACCGAAACTTCGGCTGCTTTCGCTTCATACCACATTAAAAACTCTCGGGACAACCCCAATGTCATAACACTGAGGAAAAGTACAGCGTCAACAGCACATGGCCAGGCTGAGAGCATCTCTGTGTACTCAGCTAACACAGTGCCACCGTAGCCCTTTTTTCACCTGGCATCAGCGGGCATGCAGGATACACGAGACCCCGGGGAGGCACCTGCAACAAAACACAACAGAACCTCTCTCTCTCTCTCTCGCTCATGAAAAACTGCTTGACGCTGCATTTTAACTCCTGCGGATCACCCCCGTCTGAAAGCAAGCGTGCAGGAAACACTGGTGAGCCGCTGCTAGGACGAAACAACAGCTCGACAGTTTAACAAGGCACTACAACACACTGAGAGAGAGAGAGAGAGACAATAAATATGCCGAGTGCATCAGCGTGCAAGTTCTTAAGTAGCTTACTTCAGGTGATGGCCTCTAGACTGAAATGCTCTAATAATCATCACACGCAGCTTCCTTTACGTTACAGCAAAAAACAAGCTGTTTTTCTTTTTCTTCAGCATAGCATGGCCGGATAAAATCATCGTCCAGTGTGTCTCTGGATCATTAGTAACCTGATGATGAGTGTGTGGGGGGGAAAGGGGGAGTGAGGACGAGTGAGAACATACTTTCACTGGTTGAATTGCGACATTTAAAAAAGAAAGACTTGGACTTTTTAAAGAGAGCTACATCTTTTAGATTCGTACACAAAAATGTTGATTTAGTAGGAACGCACTAATTGTGAAATTCCAAAGTAATCCTGATGCCAATGTTTAAACTAATAATTTAGTCGATAACCGATCTTTTTTTTTTTCTTTTACAAAAAAGTACTGTTTAAAGTCTTTATCTCTGAATGTGCACGAGGTGGACAGGGTGCCAATCCATCTCACATATACACACATACACACAATTTGGGAACGCCAATCAGCCTAATCCTAATCTGCATGTCTTGAGACTGTGGGAGGAAACCGGAGTACCTGGAGGAAACCCACCAAGCACGGGGAGAACATGCAAACTCCATGCACACAGACCCCGAGGTGGGATTCGAACCCACAACCCTGGAGATGGGTGCTAACCACTAAGCCTTCTTTCCTTTAACCTTCTATCACAGATGGCAGATTCTTTTTGTTTGTTTCAAAAGCCCTTGGAGCCTCCTATACCGCTACCTTTTTGATAAGAATGATTTTTCAGTACTTACACAGTCCAACAATAACCTTTTTGTAAAACATAAAATAAATGTAATTAAACGTAAAAGTGGCAGCTCGGTGGCGTAATGGTTAGCAGGGTGTCCTCGCACTACCCTGGATCGAGGGTTTGAGTCCAGCGTCGGGTCTGTGTGTGTGTGTGTGTGTGTGGAGTTTACTTGCTGGGTTTCCTCTGGGTATGGCGGTTTTCTCCCACAGTGTTTCCAGATTGTATGAGTGAGTATGTGTGAATGTGTGTGTGTATGCTTGTGCCGTGCATTTGCACCAGGGTGTACCTTGTTCCACCCATAACCCTGTACAGAATAAGGATATAAAGAATGAGTGAGTAAATGTCATTGCGATTAGAAAAACAGAAGAAAAAATACCTGCTTTAAGTTCCTACTCTTCAAATGTTACTGGACTTTACAAACTGTATAGAGCTGAACTTTCTCTGAGACACAGAAATACTTCTGTGACATCGTCAGTTATGGGAGGTATTATTGCACCTCCTATTGGATCTTTCCTGAAACCGCAGCTGTGCAGACTAGACTACTGTAGTCTGACTTAGACCACAATTAACCAACATCAATCAGCTCATCAATACTACTTAGCTACAGGTTTTTCCACAAGTCATCACTCCACGAGTACTCGTTCAAAACTGAAAGCAATCTCACCTGAGCCAGAGCCAAACCTTTTGGAGGAAACCCACCAAGAACGGGGAACACAGGTTCTGTACTGTACATAACTTATTAAAAAAATAACAGTTGCGTCTACTCTCCAAGGTTCTACGTACAATATTGATTCTGGGGACAATCTAATGATGATCACACGTTCAGGTGCTTCAGACTTTACATTTAGGTAAATGACGCTCTTATCCATTCCATCTCAAGAAAGTTCATTCCGAGGAAGTCTAGATGCATGTCTTCCTTGATCTCGGTGATGGTGGGAGCAGCCGAGCTGTGCTGGAGGATCGTTTGGTCCAGACAACCTCTATGAACAGAACAAAACTAAAAAATAAAAAAAAACAGCTAAACAACAACCTAAAAAAAAGGACCATGGTGAATACCGGGAGCACATACTTTGGAGCCGACGAGACCAAGATAAATTACTTTGGCTCAGATGGGGTCCAGCACTTTTTGACAAGAATCTGGCCAGGACTGGACGGTGAATTCACAGTCCTGAGAGGTGGCACGGTGGTGTAAGTGTAAGTGTGATGATATAACGCTTCAGGAGCGCAAAGGTGTTGGAGGAATTACATTTATAGACGGTCGCATGAACGCCTGCGAGTTTACTAACGTGTGCAGGAACTTCGGGAAGGAAGATGATACAAAGTTTTCTTTCTAACACCATAAAAAAAAAAAAGAAAGAAAGAAAGAAAAAAAGACCTCCAGTCCTCACTAGCTTTCGTGTTCAGCATATTGGAGGCCGTAACCTAACCTGTAGACGAAACCTGCATGACTTTTTACGAGCCTGGGTGTGACTCCTAAGAGAGCCATGACTCTACACGCTCCCCCTCCAGCTGGTGTGAGGACAGGATGACAGCACGACAGCTGGACGTACATCAAGGTGAGAAAACACCTTAAACCGAGAGAGAACGTACGTGTGTTTCTCTCTAAGATGGCACCGAGAGAAGTGTGGATTTCACTCCGCCGCTTGAAATCCGTCTCTCCGGTTCTCACCTGCAGCTTTCCCGTTCACACCATCTCTCGCTATATATAATCTCCCTCTTATATTTGTTTTCCCTTAATGTTGTGCCACTCTGCATTAGCGCCTGAACGGTCCGTACGGATCCGTAAACAAAACGAGCACGATGACCCGCCAATTAAGCCAACACACAGCTGGAGATGTGAATGAACTACGTTTAAGTGCGAGTGAGAGTGTGTGTGAGTGTAAGTTCTCTGTAAAGCTCCACTAGAGAGCAGCAGTGTCTTGTAGTAAAACACACACACACACACACATATATATATGTAGGTGCAGGTGGGCGTGTCTGTGTGCCCACTCATTCCGTATTACAAGTCATTACACACACACACACACACACACACAGATTGCAGAGAACATCCAGACATGTGGGTGAATGTGCCTAGAATACTGTATAATGTGTCTACACTTAGCAGAAGAGGGCAGACTTGCAAAAAAAAAAAAAAAAAAGTTCCAACATGCTCTGAAGAAAGAAGCGTGCGTGCGTGAGCGTACGTGTGCGTGCGTGCACGTCGTGATCGGCCCTCGCGTCTTCCCACCCCCGAAAGATTCTGCATTCCAAGTGTTTGCTCGCAACCGTAAGAAATTCTCGGTGTGATCTTTGAGTCTGCACACTGGCAGAGAAACTGATCGAAAAGCCTCCTACTATTGCAGAAGACGGGTCCCGCAGAAATTAGTAGAAATAGTCATGAAAAACCCAATTCCTTACTCGGGCCTGGTTCTTCCACTGGAAGACGGAACAGAACGAGCCTTTTTATTCATTTTGGTTTTAGCACCTGGCACTCTGCGTGCCGTAATAATGAAGAGAGGGAGCGAGGAATAGATCGGCATCCACATGCTGAATAATCACAGCAGATTGAAAAGCACTTGTGCATGTAAACGCGTACAGCTCGGGGGCCTCGTGCGTATTTGTTTTTTTTTCTTTTCTTTTTCTAATTACGTGCACGAGCCACGCGGTCAGGCCGCTAGAGATCTCCTCGCGGCGTAGACCTAGCGCTCTCTCTCTCTCTCTTTTTTTTCATCCCTCCTAGGAGTGACTTTTTCAAAAATATGATACTTAAGATGGCGAGAGAAGCAGGTCTCCAGCTGTGGTGCTGCGCAGGTACGGCGAAGGTTACTGTGGAAACGCAATGAAATCCATGCGAACAAACAAAACAGAAAGATTTGCTCGGTAAAGCTCTCTGCTCATGGAGTTTGGCACGGGGCTTTCCCAAGCGGCCCGCGTGATGCCAGGAATAAAATGAGGTAATGCCTACATGTCTGTGAGCGCCCGTGGCCGTTCTTTGCCAATTTTTTTTTTCCTCTCTCAAACCCACATCTGACTCCTACCAGGTCCGTCTTAACCACACGGAGAAACCCGAACCCTCCCTACAGTAAATGGTGCAATGGAAAATGACCCCGCCTTTATTCCCAGCTGGGCCGTGAGTGCCGTGCTGAGCGTATTGGAGAACATCAGGATATCCCGCCCTGACACAGAAGAGCCGATTAGCGCTGCTCTGGGGCTCCTCAATCCGCTCTGATTACCGCTCCAATCTTCTCTTACAGCAGCACTGCACCAGAGGAGGCTGTGCCCTTGAAACAAACACACAGGCAGAGCAGAACAGAACGAGGGAGTCATCATCATACACCGTACCGTCCGAGTACACGCCGAATAACGAGACTCGGTTTGCACCCCCTGCACCTACAGTCAAGCTCTAGTACTTAAAAAAAAAAAAAAAAGGATAAAAATGTCACTGCATGAAATTTGTGAAAAAGTAGAAGATTAAACGTGGCATGCTTTCACACGAGGGTCTGCTACTACTGCAACATGGAGGTGTGGAGGTTTTACTACACTCAGGTCCTGGTCAAACTCTCCGTCACAACCTGTACAGCTACAGATAAAACCAGAGTCTGCGGAATCACACAGGCTCATGAGGTTTATTCATGTATTTGTATTTATATTTCTTACTTCTGTCTTTTGTTTCTTTATTCATTCCATCCATCAATACCCCAAATATCCATCCATCAATCCAACTGATTTATTCATTAATTGATCTGCTATTTTATTCATACTGTACATTGTTTAATGTCTTAACTTTATCTTAATTTTCAAATTTATTCATATATTTGTTTATTGGCTTACTTTTATTGTTTCCTTCCATTTTCTAAGTATTCCTTCATTAAATGACTAATTTATTTATACTGTATCTACATCCTAATTTCCTTACTTTTTTACTTTCCTTTCTTCCATCCACTCATTCTATTTATTTTACATACATACATATTTCCTTCTTATCTTTCCTTCCTTCCTTCCTTCCTTCCTTCCCTCTTTCATACTTTCTTTCTTTCCATCATTCGATTTTACTTTCTTTCCTACAGTAGAACCCCTTTCTGCTTCCTTCCTACTTTTCTAACTTTTTTTTACCTACATTTCTTCCTAGTTTGTTCCTTCCTTCCTAATTCTCTCCTCTATTCCTTCTTGCATTCCTACTTTCCTGAAATCATGAATTCATCCATCTTACTTCCTTCCCTTAGTGCTGCTGTTCTTTATTTCCTTCCTTCCTAATTTCTTTCTTCCATCCATCCCTCAATCTAATAAATTAACAATTCAATTCAATTTTATTTATATAGTGCTTTTAACAATGGTCATTGTCTCAAAGCAGCTTCACAAAAATGAAAGA
>JAQMYL010000033.1:29298506-29309177 GCA_030014365.1 Clarias pachynema
AGCTGAAAGTTCAATATAACAGAAGTTCTTTAAATTAACATGAAGTCCAGTTCAGCATAGGGACGAGTCAGTAGGTGTCTGGATCACTGGAAGCACAGGAGCAGCATGTGTAGCTCCAACCATCATAAAGCAGAATCCAGCTGGAGCTGGTCCGTCTCTGGATGCCTCAGGAACCTCGCAGGGTTGGCCTCCAGATAACAAAATATAATGAATGCAAGAAGGCACAGGGGTGTAGCGGTTAGCACCGTCACCTCGCACCACCAGGATCATGTTCTCCTCGTGCTTGGTGGGTTTTCTCCCACGGTCCAAAGACATGCAGATTCGGCTAAGTGACGTTCCCAAATTGCCCGTAATGGGTGAATGAGTGTGTGTGCGCGCACCCTGCGATGGACTGGCACCCAGTCCGGGGTGTACCCCGGCTTGTGCCTGAAGTCTCCTGGGATAGGATACTCTGGACAGGACAAGCCGTATAGAAGATGAATGAATTAATAAAATAATGAATGTATTTATATATAACTGAACTTGTCCTCACTTCTGTCCTTGTGTCCAATCATTAATCCATCCATCCCTATCCAAAGGATGCATTAAACCTTAATTTGCCATAATGACCCCCCCCCACTCCCATATTCCAGTTCATATACAGTAGTTATCAGGTTGACTGACCTCCCTGATCACCTGAACTGAAATCAAGTCATTCCAAAGTTCAGTGTAATATCGCATCCTTACTGTACATGCAATGTGCTGAAGTCTTGAGCCACCATTCGTCTCTTCATATTTTGCTTCCAAGGAACTAGTATTTTCAATGCAGTCTTGAGGAATAACTCTCCAGGCTTCCTGAAGGACTTTTTTTTTTTGTCTCTCATTTTCAGTCCAGTCGCTGTAGCTGAGCAGTTTCAGAGGAATGTTTTCTGCTTCTTAAGCCACACAGGGACCTATGAATCATCCATGTATAAAACAAAATAATAAAAAAACTATCTATCTATCTGAAGATTGGCATGAACCAGTGAGAAACAGGTGCAGATGATCAGGCTGGTGATGCTGTATGCGGAGTGGCTGGAACGGACGAGAGGGGAAACGAGGTCGCTGCCGAGGGTGTTACAAAAACAGCAATTTTTAAATGGGCTTTTTGCAGTAAAACATTTGATCTACGTCATTTATTTTTATTTAATATGCAAAAAATGAGGTGCACAGTACCTGTACATTCTAACACACGGTTACTGGTCTGAGTTTTATAGTTGGTAAATAGTTCAGGACAAAGTTCTAATGGCTAATAAATAAACATGATGGTTCATAACTGCGAAATATGAGTAAGAGCCGAATATCTGGTTTGTTGCTCATGAAATAAATCTGTGGTGCAATATTTTTTTTTAAAAAGTGAATTGGGGTGTCTGGCTGCCGAGACTCTGGCTGCTATATTTCAGCACTCCTAATAACATGCAGAGATAAGGAGAAGATTCATGAATCCGGTTTAAAAAGACAGTCTATCCACTGATGGAGCAGGGACCTAAGCACGTCTCTCCTTTGACGGTGGCGAGATGTATAGATGCGCATGAGGGTGAAAATGCAGCAATATGCTTACACAGAGTTTCTGACAAAATGACAAATATTTCTCTACAGAGCAGGTACAGTGCCTCTCTCTCCCTCTCTCTCTCTCTCTCTCTCTCTCTCGCGCGCGCTTTCTTGCAGACACACGGTCCTGATTTAGGCACTGCATGTTCCACGTCGGCCTGACTTGTGTGTAAGAGTCGAGGCTGCTGTTAGGACCTGAGGCTTTATACACACATGGGCTCATTCCAGCGGTCGACCGTGGCATTCATTACAGTTTAATGATGTGCTAGCAGTGGCCTGTTCGAACACTAAGCCTTGCCATTTCCACTGGAAAAGACAGGCTAATGGGATTCAGTAGAAAATGCCTGCAGGCTATAGAGCTGTGTGTGGGATGGAAGCCACCTACACACACACACACACACACACACACACACGCACATGCACACAAAAAAATATATATATACAAATTTCAAGCATGTACGGAGGACACCAACTTTCACAAAGCACACTGAGACTGATATCCCGAAACAAACCAAAAACCATGTTTATACAACGGGAAGGTCGGTGCAAGGTCAAAACTTGAGGATGCACTATTAGGTCTTGGGTTGAGCGGTCTGACAAGATACATCATTATTCCTGAATATATTTCTCCGACACTTATATCACGTTATATAGGGTTAACCCAGACCTTCTTAAGCGAGGGGAGGGCAGAGGGTAGTCACACCGAGTCATGTTCCCACTACGTCTGCGAAAAAATTGGGTGAATGCAGTAAGAACTAAGCAGGAATGCAGTGGAAACCATAATGACCTAGTATCATCTCCATGTCCAAAAAAGCCTGGTGAGGACGTAGTCGAAGCAAGATGTAGGAAGAATATCATACAGTCACCTTAACCATGGAATTGACCAGATACCGGTGTAACTAACACCTCTTACGGACCTTATTTACATACCACAAGCAATTCAAGGAAAGTTTCAATGGCGTTCTGACTGAGATGTTACTTAGATGTCGCTGCCTTCTTGCTATGTCAATTCAGCCCTCACATTGTCCTCTTCAGGCTTGTCTTATGACCAAGGTGGGTCCTCTTAAAAGTTCATATTACGTTCTTCTGGTGCTTACCACTTTCAGCAGGTTATGAGCGTGTCTATGTCAAAAAAGTTCAAAGAAAGGAGAATCACTACTGGATCCAATTCTTCACCGTTTCACTTTGTGATAAGATAAGATAAACTTTATTGTCTGTCCCAGATAGTGACAGAAATTCTTCATCGACAGGCTCCAATAATAGACAAAACTGTCTATTTGGTCTTATCAGGAGTCGCTCTCTTGACAGAATAGCGCCCCCTGTTAAGTACTGGGCGCTGTTAGGGTATTTATACCAACCCACCGGACAATGTAGAAAGCCTGTGATAAGCACCCATTAAAGCATGGTGCGATCTGATTGGACAAGAGATGGGGAAAAAATAGATCCAGTTACGTATCGCAGTTCTCTTGTGTGGCAATTAATGCATCGCTACACTGAGTCCAAAGTCCAGAGCTGGGCCGAGAAAAGGAACAAGTCAGGGTGAGGGTCTCTTCATATGAGGTCACAAAAGAGGAAGAAATCTAATCGCCTTGTTTAAGCCCAGGCTGATACAAAAAAAAAAAAAAAAAAAACGGAACAAGGACAATTAACAGGAAATGTTTTCTTTCCTTTAGATGTGTGTCTTCATCCATAACTAAAAAGGTAAATTTGCACTATACAATAGGTGGCCTTTTTAAAGATGGATGAAAGAGCTGGATAACTAGAACTCCCTTCTGTTCATTAGACATGCTAACACTGTTGATTTAAAAATAATAATAATAATAATAATAATAATACAAAACAGCTATTACAAATGTCATCGTTTTTCCCTGTTATTCACTAGGTGTTTTCCTGTGTCTATGCATATGAGACCCCATGTTATAATAGTTTCCTTACAATAACATATTACTGACACAGCAACAGTTTCTTTTAGCTCTTCGAATTCAGCACCACTGATTGAGCACCCGTCTCGACCACGGCATTATAGCCAAGACCCGAACCGCTGCCCTGCTTATTTGTTTTTATAGTCTTCGTTCCAGTGGCTACAGCAGAGCCTAGTAAACATAATAAGGCTCAGTGGTCCGTTCTGTGTTGGTCTTTCTGAAAGCGCAGGAAAGTAGTGGATTTTCAGAGGTCAGGTTAAGGCCATGGATCTGTCTGGGAGAGAACAAAAGGCACTTGGGAGCGTGGGATAGGACAGCAGAGCGTAATGTGTGAGGGATTGTGGGAGAGAATGCCATAATGTGTTTGTGTGCGCGCCTGCGTGTGTGCAGTGAGGTCACTGTCAGGATAAAGCAGTCAGAGTTTTACTGCATGACAGAAAAAAAAGCAAGTCGATCAGTTCCTGTATATTTAAGACTGAGTTTGATAATACAGTAAGTTGAAGGTTTTCAGTCTAGTCTCAGGACTCATCATAGCATCCAGACAGCGTTAGTCCGTATCCCTATCTACACCGGTATCCTCCCACAGTCCAAGCCTCTGGATCAAGGTGCCCAATTTGGGGCCTGGAGGCCCCATATGGCCTGCCTTGCAGTTTTGGCCCCCCATTGAATTATGATGTTTGATGTTTCAATTTTGCGCTCTCTTCTGGATTTCATTTGAAATATTTAGTTTCAATATAATTTTATACCAACAGTGAGTGAGTGATAATTACAAAAAACAGAGACTATTTTTATATTACTTTCACACTTTAATATAATGTAATTTCACAAAGCGCAAACATTTATTCGTTACCCATGGCCCTTGATATGAAAGAATTGGGGCATCCAGAGTATGGATAGTTCTCTGGGGGGCATGGCTAAGAAGTAGCTCATTTAAACAGACAAGAAAATTGCAACGTTGTAGGAGGAGTGAAATGAAGGGAGTTTGTGGAATAAAAGAGTGCATTGCCTGAGGTGGGTATTTCAGCTGGAGCAATAACAGACAAACACTTCAGGGAACCTCTGAGACCTATTTTAACTTGTTAAAGAAACAGCAATATATGGGATTTTTCACAGTTAAATATGGTGTTCCTCAAGGCTCTGTACTAAGTCCTCTACTCTTGTCTAAATTATAATATTTGGGTAACATAACGACTAATGCAGTAAAACCAAGCTGAGCAAAACCTACAAAACTATATGAAAAACTAAAATAATGATGAAAAAAAGGAGATTTATGATATGGTACTGATGCAGGATCACATTTGTCTGGTAAGACAGAAAATATGCCGTAAGTGTATTAGTTGTTCTTTTGTCTTAAGTACACTTGTGGTGTGAGCTAATGATTCAAAGCTTGTCCCTCATTCTCAAAAAGCAGAAAGTAATACATTAAGCATATGTGCCATATTAGTATATGCTTTGACACATGATCAAAAGTTTAAGAAATTTCGGATAGCAAGCAAAGACATAACGGTGTGCGTGCCGATTCAGAGGACAGACACGTCCACGTTAGAGTCAGATTACAAAGTCACTTGGAATTAAAACTCAAAACTTCATGACAGGCAAACCCGATCTGACCAAAAAAATGTGAACGGAACAATGTGGCTTGAAATTTATTTATATGTGCATTCCTGTTGCCAGTGATATTCAGCTTCATCCTTACCTAAAGGGAACGGTGCTTTAGTCCTTTAGTCTGTCCAGCTTCAGGTTTCTTATCTGTCTACACTGGGGATGTAACAATACCCACGTTCTAATTTGTAGCGTCCGGTACAGGACGTTTGGTTCGGGGTGTGCTTTATGATCTGAGTGAAGCAAAATATTAAAATATGATTTCAGAGATATGGAGGTTTCAAAAGATGAAAAGTTCATTTCAAATATAATTTAGCATTAACGATAACATAACAATAATTTATGGTAAGAATTACATTATTTCTGAATTCTGTGTATTGGACAAAGTGGGCACACAGGACGCCCTCGTGTTCGAGTTTTGTTAACTGTAGAAATGTCACCAGCCCTACGCTGACTTTTGTAAGAAAGATTGACATGAGATAAATATATCTAAACATATACATGGTTACTTCTGCTTTAAATGCAGTTGTCTCAAAAGTCTCCATATATTGGAAAAATTAAGACTTATTAGCCACATGTAACTTGATTTACAAAGTGTCCTGTCGATGATCAGCATGTCTTTGTAAACAACGGTAGACACAGAGTCGTCCCTTTCACTCATAATGAACTCGTCTTAACCTCTGGTGTTATGCAGATCACTGTAATTATGTTAATAATCTGCAATAATTTGCAGACTTTTGGGACATTCTGCACTTTAAATACATTTGGCCAGCAATTGTTTTTTTTTAACTTTTGAACTGTAACTCAGCTGCAAGGCGTAAACCAGTCCAGAAATCGCAGCATACAAAAAAAAAAAAAAAAAAGAGGCTGAACTACAGTAGTAGCTTAATTAACCAGATTACTGACTAGCTTGATAACAAGAAACGCAATATTAACACAATGTCTGGAATTGTATTATAAATCCAGACAGTTACATCATCTAGATGAGATTAGATTCAACTTTATTGTTATTGTACAAAGTACATGTACAGCGCCAATGGAATGCAGTTATCACCTAACCAGATGTGCATAAGTGGCTTATTTACAATAAATAACATGTGACAAAGGAAGGTATCGGTCCATATGTACTGGGGTGAGAGTGACTAATGTACAGAAGATTCAGTAGGTAATAAGGATATGGGTATATATAGTATATATATATACAGTAAATACTGAGTTCAAATATAACTTTTCACTTGCATGTAGAAGCAAAGAAAGTTTTCTTTCAACTTGGACTTCGTACTCATAAACCCGGGACAGTGTCCTCAACTCCGAGTTCAGGAAGTGACGTGTCCGCTTCCAGGAAATAAAGGAACACGACTTATCTTAGATGAGTTACGTTTTGAGAGGTATTCATGTTTTTTCCTTCTTCACTTTGTAGCTTGAACGTTCAAAGGTTTATTTCTTTTTTTTTTTTTATTTTTTTTTTTATGTAAATACTGTAAATAATTCTAAAGATGATGTAAAATCACGGTGCAGGATGGATTTCCAAGAAGGATGTTTTTTTTTGTCATTTTTAATCACCCTCAGTGATTTAATCCCCTCATCAGCCCTCATCCCGTCCGAAATCCGAGCTGAGTATTTGTGTGATAAAGTCCAGCTGCTCTACTAAAGACCCTCAGCCTCACCCGATCCTGCGCAAAGCTGCCTAACAGCTCCGTGTTTGCTGCCGCATTGTTCCACAGCGACGCCCTGCAACAAGGCAGCCCTAAGCATCTCCGCACTGCTCAACAGTGATGGATAACAGAAAGGCAGCTTGAGTGATCTGACAAAAAATAAAAATCTATATCTCGCTTAAAAGTCAGACAAACCGACTTGACTCGCCACCAAAATTGTCATCTCAACACGTGGAGTGGATTAAATGACCGTCCTTTCTGGCATGTGAAAAGATCACAGGCGACAAAATGTGTGTCCGAAATGAACCTCACAAACACACACACACACACACACACACACACTCGTACAAATGCGCTCACAGACACACACACGCATGATAAAAGTGATTTAAGAGTTGAGATGAAAGTAAGGTGCAATTTAGGTGTGCGCAGAGAGACAGTGGTGAAAATCGTTAAAGGGACTCTTTTTAAGTTTCCCCTCATTAAGCCCCTCGCTCCTGTCCCTTCACCTCTCCGGCTTCACACACACATACACACACACAAGTAATGGGGTGCACCTTTTTATTTGCCACCTCAGCATGGCCTGTAAAAAAAAAAAAAAAAAGCCCAGCTCTGATGAAGAATAAATCGTCCATAAATGAGGGGGAGAATAAGGGGCTCGTCCCTGCACTTTACTCCTTCCTCCGCTCCAGCTGCAGCACTTCAACACCTCTGTGCTGCGATTCAGCTTTAATAACCGCCACTGGGACTTAAAGTTTATAAATATGACTTCTTTAGGATTAAAACCTGCGAGGAGAATTTAATTCAGAGCGAGAGATAAAGTGCAAAAAGAGTCATTGCGATGATGTGTTCTGTTATTAAACTGAAGGAAAGGGGAGGAGGAGGAGTTCACAGGGTTGCCCATGGCTACAGTTTGCATATTCAAAGTCTCACAGATTTGCTTGATTGAGTAAAACTGCAGGACGTTTGCGCCGCTTTGGTTTTTTTCTTTCTTCTAACAATCCATCATTCGGCTACTCACTTCTGCTTCTTTAACGAATGTCTAACCATCCCTTCTTTCTTTCTTTTCCATCTCATTTTCCTGCTGTCTTTCCATCTTTTTTCCTGCCCTTCTTTCTTTCCTTCATCTTCCATGTCCCTCTGTCCATCCTTCTTTCATTTTTTTCCTGTTTATCTCCTTCCTCCTTCCCCCCTTCTTCTTTCTTGTCCCTCTTTCATTCCCTCCTTCTTGTCCCCCCTTCCTTCCTTCCTTCCTTCCTTCCTGTCCCTCTTTCCTTTATTATTTCTCATCCATCTTTTATTCCTTCCATCCTTTACCTTCTTTCTTTCCTTTTCCTTCTTTCTTGTCCCTCTTTCCTTCATTCTTTCTCGTCCATCTTTTATTCCTTCCATCCTTCTTCCTTGTCCATCTTTTCTTACTCGTTTCATTTTTCTTCCATTAATCCTTTCCGTTTCCTTCATTCTTCCATGTCCTTTCTTCCTTTCCCTCTTTCTTTCTCATCCATCTTTCATTTTTTCTTCACTCTTGTCCCTCTTTTCTTTTTTCTTTCTTGTTCATTTTTCATTCGTCCGTTTCTTTTCCTTCTTTCTATTTCCTTCCTTCTTTCTCATCTCTTTCCTTCCTTCTTCCCTCTTTTTTGTCCCTCTTTCTTTGTCTTGTCCTTTCTTTCTCTTCCCTCTTTCCTTTTTCTTCAACCCTCTTCCTTTTGTTTGTCTGAATTCTACTCCCTTTCTCCCTTCCTTTACAGTATATGTCCTTCTTGTCCATCTTACCTCTCCCTTTTTCCCCCTTCTTTCTTTATCATCATAAACACATTTGCTTTTTTTGTTGTTGGATGAAACAGTTGCATTACAGCGTGTCCTAACATAGAGATGCAGAATTAGTAATTAACAGTTGAACAGTCTTTTACTTCCAAAGAACTATGATTCATTTACTTTACTGGAGAGTTATTAACTTCACTGTGCAGTCTTACTTCTTGTAATTTATTGAGTACCGAGTTCCCTGGCTGGCAGAAGCACACTACAGTCTCCGGGGCAGCGATTATCACACTTATAACACATGCTTCAATTAATGACCGTTTGAGAAGATCTACATTGTTGTGGGTGTTTGAAATCACATGTTAGTCTTGTATGTATGTAAGAGGTGCTTTCCGGTGTTTAAATTCACACTGTGACCTTAAATCTCAATGATACAGGTTACATCACCTACACACTACCTTTACTTGGAAGCCGTTAAAACAAATGGAGAAGTTAAACACAGAGTGTGATCCGGTAGGCTTATTAAATTACCTGTTATAATCACAGCTGGAGTTCGTGTGTATTAGAAAGTGAATGTATTAATTCCTGGCAAATGGCATTAACGGGATTTTAAAGGGACTATAATAAAAAAAAAAAGTCATCAGCTTCTATAGTTTGGTTCTGTGATAGAAACTTAATATTACAACGAAATATTGACGGGGTTACACCTTCAACATTCTTACCATCATGGAGACCACATACAGTACGTACAGAGGAATACATGGGTGTAGACATGCATCTGTCTGTGTGAACTATACACGCAATCATTCACCTACACCACTTGCACGTTACAGGAACTCAGCTGGGAGTTATCGCCACGTCCTTCGTACGGTCCTGACTGCACTCCGAGCTATTTCCACATGTTTGGGCCATTGAAGGAGTTCCTGGGAGGCCAGCGTTTCAGATGCGATTAGGCAGTCCGATTATGGCTCGAGCGTACTGAGAGAACTTTTTACCTTAATGGTAGCCAAGTACTAGTGAAACACTGGGATAAATGCATTAGTGTAGACTATTGGATTGGACTATTGGAAGCCAATAAAATTAAAAAGGATTATATCATAATTTTGGCATTTTCCCCCCATGTGCATCATTGAGCCTCGCCCACCCATGACCCTGTCGCTAGTTCATCGGTTTTTCTCCCTTGGATCACTTTTGGTACGTCCTGACCACTGAAAACCAGGAACATCCCACAAGAGCTGCAGTTTTGAAGTTGCTCTGACCCAGCATCAGGACCAGTGATGGGGAAGTTACTCAAAAAAAAGTAATCTACTACAGTTCACTAATTACTTTACTTTGAATACATCTGTCCCGGAGTGCACCTCAACCTGTTGTCACTCCTCGTTCACTCCGTAGGCTCCCTACATAGGCACCCCCCCTTCTGCAGGTGCGCGAAGGGGCGAGGCCGCACAGTCGGGCCAGCTGGCGATAATTAATGTTAACGGATCTCGGGCTTTCTCCACGGGAAAAGTCCTCCACTTTTTCACTGTTTTGGTGGAAAAGGAAATGGATGATGTGGATACACACAATATATAGACACACACATACACCGGCTACAACAGCAACCTACATAAAATAAACTTAACCATCATATCAGCAAGGAATGAATTGTCTATAGTCTAACTTTTTTTTGAGTTCAGTTAAAAATTGGAGCATCTGTACAGCGTGTTAAAGAGGTCTTCTCTGCTTTGATGATGATCATTAAAAGCTGTTCAGACGTCCTGATTACAAACCGACCAGTTTTCCCAGACTGACAAAATTATGATCACTTCTTATTTTCTAATTTGCTGAGAAATATTACACTCGCGCTACAAAGTGGCAGGAATCGAAGTTGATAATCTTGCCACCTAATGACCAAAAACGCATTTGATATTAAGTTATTTAAACGTCTTGTATCGTACTAGAGACGCTGCAGTAGTGAGTAACGGTGCAGATCGTTCGGCAGTATAAACTCCTTTATGATGCACAGCGTCCAAGCTCCGTCTCTACTACACTCACACAGTGTTCATGGACTCCCAACTTATTATGAGCAATATGTGGAGCAAAGAGCTGACACACACACACACACACACACACACACACACACACACACACACACACACACACACACACACACACAACACACAAAC
>JAQMYL010000033.1:29310412-29323142 GCA_030014365.1 Clarias pachynema
CACACACACCCACACACCCACACCCACACACACCCAATGCTGCAATGCCGAAAATTTTAAATTCATTAATTAGACTTCAGAGTATGTCTTTTTTTTTTTGTCTTTTTTTGCTCATAAATTAAATTGACTGAAATCATCTCTCGAAATGGAAGCAGGTGGAAAGTAATAGTTTTTAACTGGAAAAAAAAAAAAAGTATTTTTTTTGGTTTATTCAGTTTTTTTTAGCTGATTTGGGGTTAAGAATGTAATATCTTATTTTTGAGCCTTGCTTGTACCTCTAGGGTTTTTGTAGAAACACCACACCTCCTTAGTGATTTCCCTTTGATTCTTCTGATCTGAAGTTAGATAAAGCAGCAGACCGAACAACCACAAACCACACAGTCACCTCAAGCCACTTCCTCCTTCCTGCCACTTTGACTATCTCTCTCTCTCTCTCTCTGTCTTCCTCACTGTCTAGCTCCACTATGTACACAGTGTACCTGGTGGCTCCGGTGCCGCCAACGCTCCTGTGGTGAGCACGGTGTACGGCTACATCGGGACTCCTCCTGCTCAGAGGCAGCTCTCCTCTCTGGTGTGGCGTCTGGGACCTACACACTTCCTGGAAGAAGTGCTACCTGCTGCCAGCGTGAGCACCGTTTACGAGCTCGGGCCTAACTACGTGGGCAGCTTCCAGGCCGTCTACTTGCCATGTGAGTCATTTTAGCTAAACTTTGATATTTTAAAATTATTATTAAACACATTTGTGTTAAAATGTGTGCATTTGACCTCATGGATTATTATAAGAACTGTATTGAATATTATGACTGATAAATGTTTAATCGTTTCAACATTTTTCATATTGAAGTAAATAATTTATGCTATAGAAGTCGTAACCTGGTTTCATAAAATAGTGGACAAATTATGTAAATTTATAACTTTTTTTTTTTTAATGAAAATGTAATGGCACTATGCAGTTTTAGTATGTAGTATGGCAAAATTATTCCAGGCAGCAAGCCGAAGCAGAGATGCTTATTCTCAGTGCTTTAGGTTTGCAAATGAACCCTGTTGCCATAGCAACATTCAAGCAAACTACAAAAAAAACCCTCTCCAAAAAGAGAATTTAATTGCCTTCTCTGGGAGGAAAAAAAAACCTGTCTGGAGATCATTTGAGTCAAGGGTGCACTCATAGTTTGTATCTTTGTCTCCTGTGCAGGTAAAGACTCAAAGACTGAAGCTGTTCCTCCATGTCCTGTATCACTGGTTCCAGAGGAGAAAGTGTCTTTCAGTCTCTACGCCCTCTCCGTCTCGTCCCTCACCGTGGCCAAGATCCGCAAAGCCTACAACAAACTGGACAGCAAGGCCATTGCCAAACAGGTGAACAAGCTACCTGTGCTGTACAAGGTTTTTTGTGAAATATTTTTAGTTAGCGTTCTGGGTGGTGTAATCAGAGGTGGAGGGTAACCCAGTACATTTACTTCATTACTGTACGTATACTTATTTTACTTAAGAGGATACTTAAATTTTTTACTCCACTACATCCAACAGCAAATATCTGTACTTTTTGCTTCACTACATTTCTGCACGGCGTTGAGTTACATTACCTCAGTGGTGCATAGTATTTGAAGCTGTAATATCGCCACCTGCTGACTATTATGTGTAATGGCATGATTTGCCTTCCCTCTGTGAAACACTTATCACTGTAGCTGGTGTTTGATATCAGAAGCAGGGATGGTTGCAGACAGTGACCAAAACCAAACAATCTAGAGAGAAGGAGAAAGTTTTTATCATGACAAAGGCTACTGTGAGCTAATACAAGCTCAATACTTTTTATCCTTTAGTTAATTTGAACTTAAGTACTTTTGTAGTTTTGCTCAAGTAGAAATGTAAATGACTTCAACTTTTACTTGGAGCAGAAATATTTTACCTATAGTATCTCTATCTTTACTTCTTTCCCAAGGTGTTCATTTAAAGCATTGAAGTGAAATTGCATTTGTTTAATTATTTCTTCACCTCTCAGAAAATAATATGAAATGTATTTCCTAAGAACAATGTAATGTTTATGTAATGTCTTTTCTAAACAGTGTATTAGTATTCCCTAAACAATTAAATAAAATCAGTGTTTGGTAAGTAAAGTGCTCTGTCATCAATGTGGAGGAAGAGCAGAGTCAGCGTCACGCTCTGTCCCTTCACTCCCAGGTGTGTTAGAATCAGGACGTAAAAACATCAAGATGGAATTGACACTTTTGGGTGAAAGTTATTAAGGATTTTTTTTTTTATTCTTATTTTTTAAATAATGAGTATTTCCCTATTTAAAGTGATGCCAGTGTGTGTTTATTGTAACAGTCTCTTGTCTGTATTATTATTATTTGTTCTAAAAAAAAAAACTGAACCATTTTTACAGCTGGCAGTCTCGTCTCATGAGAATGCCACTCCAGTAAAGCTCATCCACAACGCAGCAGGACATCTGATCGGACCCGCCAGGACCATCGGCGCTGGTGTGATAGGCTATCTGGGTACGAATTTGACGATGTTAGGAATCTGCTTAAGTTTGTCGAGAGTTTTACAGCTGTGCTGGTTTGGAATGTTAATTCTTCTTAATAGAAATGTACTTTGCTTTCCATGCCCTCTGCAGGTGTGAGAGCCTTTGTGCCTACTCCAGTGGCCACCACCTTGCAGTATGTGGGTGGAGCTGCTGCCATCCTTGGCTTAGTGGCCATGGCATCAGACGTGGAGGGGCTATACGCAGCCGTCAAAGCTCTGGTGTGTGTGGTCAAGAGCAATCCACTGGCCAGTAAAGAGATGGAGCGTATCAAAGGATACCAGGTGAGCTCCACTTTGTGTTCACAAAGCCCTGTGTATTAGACCTTTTGCTTTTCTGTTTTATACGTTTATAACCAAATCATTGATTCAGTTTGATTTATTTGATCATTGATTCAGAGTTACATGTCTTTTTCCAAGTAATGGGAAAATCAGTAGTAAAATAGAAACTTAATCCTGCTTAATTAAATTCGCTATTTTGTCATGCTATGTTTAGGCTTGTTACTATATTTTTTTATATTCTCTCTGTGTTTGTCTTTAGTTGCTGGCCATGCTGCTGAAGAAGAAGCGTTCTCTATTAAACAGCCACATCTTGCACCTGACCTTCTCCTTAGTGGGCACAGTAGACAGCGGTCATGAGACATCCATCATTCCCAACTCCACCGCCTTCCAAGACCTGCTCTGTGACTTTGAGG
The DNA here is from genome assembly GCA_030014365.1 of Clarias pachynema. NCBI lineage: Eukaryota > Metazoa > Chordata > Actinopteri > Siluriformes > Clariidae > Clarias > Clarias pachynema. The sequence goes on from JAQMYL010000033.1 coordinate 29,313,625, forward strand.
TATACTGTAACTACTGTGCAGTGTTATATGACTATGCAGTCTATTTATTTATTTTTAACCAGGTGTAGTTTAAGATCTGTCTGTTGTATTCTCTATATCCAGGTTTATTTTTTGAACCAGTTTTAGATAAGGATTGTGCTTCATTCGTGAAGCTGATGAAGAGCATGAGTGTCTGGATAGTTTAGGCTAGATTCAGGTCTGGAATGAAATCTCAAGGAGCAGGTATAACTATACAGGCAGTCCCCGAGTTACAAACGAGTTCCATTCCAGGAGCACGTTCGTAAGTCTGATTTGTTCTTAAGTCCGACAAAGTGAATATTATACGCCTTTGACACGAATATACAATGTAAAACATTCCACTTGACTAAATCTCTGTCCCCTTTCCCCACATTGCCATCATGTGGCCAAAACCCATAATCACACCTAAGGAAATTAATCTCACACAAATGTAACAGTGTTGTCTCTGCGCCTTTAAATCGTGAGAGAAATTCCGGATGCCATTTTGTCTCAGAGCAAAATGTTTTCCACTGTATTGGACTGTGAACTCTGTTTTGTTGAGGATTTTCCAAAATTAGGATTATTCACCATCAGGACAGCTTTACAGGACATCCATTTTCTATCATCGTGCTCCCGGACTGATTCATTGAAACCGGTGAGGTCGACTCATTTCACCACACACATACAATACAGCGGACTTTAGACATTTTATACATTCACTTACACACTGAAAATATTGTATGTAATTGTAAATATTGGTATATGGTGCACTGTAGTGTCTATTTTTTGTACAATACATGTGCTACTTCCGTGATTTGTATCTATGATCTATGAATGTTCATAGAACCTCGGTCCGTTCGTATCTGTGGAAATTCGTAAAACTCAGATGTTCGTAAGTCGGGGACTAGGTGTACATGTAAAAAAATAAAAAAATAAAAAAGATTTTGAAGTTAATGTTTGGCGATAGACATAAAATAATCACACATAACTACATAAATTTTGTTTTACCTCTTCTTTACTAGTATGTGGCATTTTTACAGAGATACACAAATAGACCAGATGTCAGATTTGCAAAATGCTACAGGCATTACAGTAAGTTTATTGCATTACAGAGTCCTCATTAAAAGTGAAAAAAAAAAAAAAAAGACAACAGTTCACACCTCTGTCACTCTGCACTGACGTCCTGGAACTGTTAGGGTTTATGGTACACAGTTTTTTTTATAGTGTAATCATCATGTTCACAGCATCAGGAGAAGTCCTGTTTTTATTGTCCTTTTTTCCATATTCTGAGAATCAGGCATGAAAGTCATACTAAGCCAATCTGGACAGAGCAACATGACTTTGTGTAGCGCATGCTGATTAATCACATATTAATCACCAGCATTAATTATTCATTTAATGTCTGTTTCTGGCTTTTAAAGCTTAGTTTGATCTTTGGTACAATGGTATTATTATACTTCCCTATTGACTTTGGCAAATTAAACCTTTTCATTTGATATGTAGCTACAGTATGTTTAAACGTACTATTATATGGAATCATGTTTAAACTTGCTATATGAGCTCATGAGGCTTTAACACAAACAGTTATTTTTTGTTTTTGTTCATGTTGAATTGTAATCACAGAATTGCAACATGGAGCATATGGAAAACTTTCCAAGTAGGACTTATCAGGGGTAGCTTAGTGGTTAAGGCATTGGACTACGGTTCAGAACGTCTCAGGTTCAAACCCCACAACCACCTGTGGGGCTCTTGAACAAGACCCTTAACTGCTCAGATGTGTAACGAGATGAGGATTTTTTTCTTACTTCCCAGTTCTAACATGGTCATGAAGAAAGCACCAGTATAAAGCCGAGTTGTTGAGGGTTAAAAACCTCAATCAGTCACTTCTGTGACAGAAGTTCTAGGATTTGAACTCAACCTTCAGGTCATGAATAGCCAACTTTAACCTAGAGCTACAACAATTGCACTTATATCCTCTGGTCTCAGTCTCACTCCTGGCTCAGTACAAAACAAGAACCAAAACCATCTAACCAATCAAGAAAGGAAAGGAGTTTGCATGTTCTCTTGGTGGGTTTTCTCTGGGTACCCAGGTTTCCTCCCACAGTCCAAAGACAGGCAGATTAGACTACTCGAAGTGTGAATGCGTGTGTGAATGTAGTGTGATTCAAGGTCCTGACCTCCACGGTCCCCCAGTTGGACTACTGAGGTTCCCAGATGGATGGATGGATGGAATCAAGGAAGCAGTTTTGAGATTTTGTGAACAGAAGGAAAGAGAGTTATACCTGGAAGAATTATTTATTCATTTTAGTTATAATCTTCACTGATGGAAAGAGGAAGAGACAGAGAGGAGAAAATAAATGGGCAAGAGCTGCGAGAAGTATATGATAAACTAACAATGTCAAGATGAGACACAGAGGTAAAGTGAGGAGACTAAACAGATATACTGGAAGAGTCGGAGAGAGAGAGAGAGAGAGAGAGAGAGAGAGAGAGAGAGAGAGAGAGGTTTGTTGGAGTTTGCTCTGTCTCATAGCTTAGAGATTGCTCAGTTTCGGCTCAAACCATCTGAATTGCGCTTGCCTATTAACATCCATAATAATAGCAATAATAATACTAATTATAATAATAATAATAATAATAACACCACCAATCATACTAATGATAAAGCAAGAATGAACAGTAACAAATACATCATATGTCTTTAAGAGACTTTGAGTTAGACCTTGAATGATGAAATCTTCATAAATCAGGTAGAGACGAAAAAAAATAATAATAAAGACATTAATTATTAATGTGGTGAATTTGGCCCGGCTCTTGTTAAGGAAGACTTCTCAATATCGGCCTTTCCTGTCTCACACACTGATCCATGTCTAATACAGATGTGTGCAAACACCTCTTCATTAGCACACAGCGCAGGGCTGAACACTGCACTGCTCTCCAGATCCGGCTTTCCTTTCTCACTGGAATCAGTATATTAAAAAGAGAAAGGAATAAAAGGCACAGCAGGTACCGTTGCTGCCTGAGAGATCAGGGTTCCCTACAGTGAACCAGAGTGTTTAAGTTGGATATAAAGTGATGAAACCGTCTACTCGCATAACCAAGCATGTCAGACTTTGGAAATCGATGAGATCGGAGTTGCTTGGTTTGATCTTGAGCTCGGGTTACTGCTTGTGGAGTTTCACGTGTCTTCCTGGAGTCCATGAACGGTTTCTTTATCTTCTACTCTACCTCAACACAATGGTCCCAGGTTAGGACCCCGGATCCACTGTGAGCCTGCTGAAGGTAAACCGCTGACTGAACATGGATGGACAGATTGAGGTCATTACACTATACTCTCATATCAACCAACAATCAATCAATCAATCAATCAATCAATCAATCAATCAGTGACACTACGCAATCATGGACGTCTGTGAGCTCGTGCAAGCGGAAGGGATGGGTAGCGTTATGGGGCTTGTTAAAGCAGATCTAAAAGATGCGGTCAGCTACTGTAGCATCAGGTGATAGTCGTCCCTTCTGATGTTGGCAAAACAAAAGATGGAGCGGATTATACTATAATAACACTGATTGATTGTTGGTTGATATAAGAGTATAGTGTAATGACCTCAATCTGTCCATCCATGGGGGATAATATTTAACATGACACCTGACATGCCAGTTTAGCCAACAAGAGCAAGTGCATTAAAAAAAAAAAAAAAAAAGTCACGTCATGTTAAATTATACATGAATTCTTTGTGATAAGGATGGGAATCCCGGGGCCCCACCTGATACGATATTAATTGAGATACCTAGGTGCTGATTCGATTTGTATTGCAATTCCGTACACATCATGATTTTATAAATACAGCAGAACCTCGGCATACAAATTTAATTCATTCTGGAGGTGAGTTCTTAAAGCCAAAGTTCGTATTGTGATACAAAAGATTCCCATAAGAAATAATGTAAACGCAGATAATCCGTTCTAGCCATCTAAAAAAATATTACCAATATTTTGGCAATAATTGCGCAAAAACAATCAAGTAGCTGTAGGATCATAAAGAAACTGCAAGATATTACAGGATCAAATGCAAGTATATATGAATTTAAAATTAATAATAATAAAAAATAAACATAAATTGCCACACAAAAGAATCACGATACATAGATAATAGATTTTTTTTTACATCTCTAGTAACTAGTCAGTTATGGTGACGTAGCTGATGTATACTTATCAAGTTCTAAAGAAATGGCCTAGAATACTATAACCACCGTCATGTGACGACATCACACTGACATTAGACTATTAATGCCTGACAGTTTATGATGTCCTTTTTTTTTTTAAAGCTGAGGCATCGATACACACGCTGGCATGCATAAATCAGTCTCCCTCTGCAAACATCACACAGCATTTACATGCCGGTTGCCAAATTAATTATACAGCATGTTGTATGGGCCAGATTGAACACACACGCCGGTTCAGGAAGTAAATGCCAGAGTACACTCATGACATCAGCAGAGGAACCGTCCCACCAGAAGTCTAGCTTCAGATTCAGCCAGGGCTATGAGCGTGATTAAAGCCCAAACACCGAGCAAATCTGTCCAACACACCTGATGATTCATGAGACCTCTTGATTCAGTGCTGCAAAATCAATAAGCTGAGATGACTCAAACTCAGAAGGGAGACATGAAAGAGAGTACAACTTGATATATAAAATAAATTTTAAAAAAGAAAGTGAAAGAAACTTTGTGGAAGAATACAAGGGAAAAAAGTACAAAAAGTAAAGGACGTGTGTACATGACTGGAAAAAAAGGAAGGGAAGGAAATGGACAGGAAGGGGGGGAAGCAGAAGAAGAAAAAGAAGGGACCCAAAGAAACAGGAAAGTCAGGAAGCAGGTGGGTGGGAAGGGATTGAGAGGAAACAAAGGAAATGCAAGAGGAAGAAAAAGAACATAATGGAAGGGACGAGAAGGGAAATGAGGGGACTTAATCAAGAGGAGAGAGAAGGAAAGCCTTCCAGACAATGTTCGGGGCTCAGACACAGTCTATCAGTTTAAAAGTAGACTCAAGACACATCTCTATAATCTGGCATACAAATAATTCATCACATAACCTCGGACTCCAGTATATCTAAATGCACACTCCTATCTAGTGTTGCTAACATCCTGAACGGCATCTATGCCAATTCTTTTCTTTTCCACCTGTTTTTCCTTTCTCTAGCCATCCCGAGGCAACTGGAGATCGTGCCAGCTTCAGTAGACAAAGGCCGACCCTGAGAAGATCCTGAGGCATCTAGAGAAGGACCACCTCCAGCTGGATTCTGCTTCATGATGGTTTGGATCTACACATGCTGCTCCTGAGCTCCCAGTGATCCAGACCCCCCCTCTGTCCTCTGCACCTGCTGACTTATCCCTGTGCTGAACTGGACTGCATGATAACTTGGACAACTTTTGTTATACTGAACTTCCAGCAGCCTAACACACATGATGTTGTTATCCACTATCACCTAAATGAGGATGGGTTCCCTGTTGAGTCTGGTTCCTCTCAAGGTTTTTCCTATTGTCATCTCATGGAGTTTTTCCTTGCCACCGTCGCCCTCAGCTTGCTCATCAGAGACTATGTCACAATTTCATTACTATCTAAACACATTTTTTCTCACTCATACACACTTCCATAAATTTGCTTTACATTTTGTGAAGCTTCTTTGAGACAATGACCATTGTTGAAAGCGCTATAAAAATTAAATTGAATTGAATTGAAAGGAAGGGGAGGAAAGGGAAGTGATTGAAAAGGGAGAGAAGAGAAAAAGTGGGAAAAGAACAGAAAGGAAAGAGACAATTGAAATGAAAGACAAAGCAACGAGCAGGGGAGGGATGGGGAAGTAAAGGGACTTGAAAGACAATGGAGGGACACGGAAGGAAGGAATGGACACAATGGGAAAGGACATGAAGAGAAGGAACTCAGAGGGGGAAAAAGGAAAGAAAAAGGGTGTGCAGGGAGGAAGAAAAGGACGTGATTGAAAGGGGAGAGAAGAGGAAAGAAGGAGAGAGGAGAGAAAAAAAAAAGAACTGAAGGGAAAAGTAAAAAAAAGTAAAGTGACCATTAAAACTGAAGATGAAAGAAAGAGCACGGGAAGGGAGGGGAAGTATGGAGAAAAGAAAGGTTAAAAGAAAAGGGAAGGGAAGCAAAGGAATATGGAGGCACATGGAAGGAACTGGAAGTAAAGGAGAGAGAAGGGAAGGAAGGCAAGTGGAAAAAAAGAAAGATGGAGAAAGGGGAAAGAAGGAAAGGAGAAGTTAAAAGAACTGAAACGAAGGAAAGAAAAAGGATTGAAGAAAAGGAAAGAAGGAAGAATGGAGGGATGTAAGGAAGGAAAGTAAGAAAAAAATTAAGATGGCAGCTGTATTAAAGAAAGGAACTGAAACAAAGGAAAGATAGAAACACGAGGTAACATTTAAATGGGGATGTGTACCTTTGAAAGCAGAAATATTGTGATCGTCTGAACAATATTCAGACAGTAAGCGATTCATTTTCACAGCTCCACACAGGTGAGACAAAACTCTAAGAATAGCTGAATGGTGTTAAAGAGAGAATGCTAGAGGGACAGAGTGTGTGTGTGAGAGGGAGAGAGAGAAATCAGTATGCATAAGATGAGCCGGGAAAGCGCTGAGAGAGAGGAAAGCCTGCAGAAAGAGGAAATCCGGTACAGCGAGGCAAATAAAACTGAGCAAAAACAGAAAGAAGCTGTAATGAATATAAAACTGGTGCGGCTTGCACCCATTGAAAGCACGGAGTCGGGGTCAATCCCGACGCTCTTCTGTTCCTCATCGTCACCATGAAAAGGGCTGAAGTATTTTATCTTCTTTACATTAATAATTAAATGCAGTTTGCTCAGTGTGGCTGGTTATGAGAACGCTAGTCATTAATAGGTGTACAGTGGGTTTGTTCCGTTTCTCATGAATAAGAAATGAAATAACAGTGCAGCAAGATGAGCAAACAGCTGATTTAAATGCTTTTAATAATAATAATAATAACGATGGGCCGTACTGTAGTAATAAATGTGGTTTGCATTAATATGAATGAGCTGTCAGAGACTTGACAATCCATTTATTATTATTTTTTTTTTATAACCACACACACACACACACACACACACACACACACACTACCGCTCGCTTTCTAACACTATGGTCGTTCCTGATTTGTATTTCTTTCTACACTTTAAAGCAATACTGAAGGCGTCCAAAATATACATCTTATATAATCGTCTTTGAGCAGTTGATAATGAGATGTATATCTGCTACTTCTGCTCTGTAAATCCTTCATAACGACTCTAACCTGATGTGCTGTTTGTTAACTGGTGATTTCTGAGGCTGGTGACTCGAAAGGAACTTGCAGCAAGGAAAGTTTTGATTTCATGTTCCTGGGAAGGTCTTCATGAGAGTCCGTTTCCTCATGGTGCTTGATGGGTTTTGGAAACACACAATAGAACAATACTGTTCTTGCAAGAACGATTCCAGAAAGTCTGACCTCTGTGTCTTAAAATAGCACCATTTTGAAATCCCCAGGATTGTTGTAGAATGTAGAAAATAAATAATAAAAAAAAAATAAAAAAATCTAATTTGTGATCCCAAACTTTTGAGCAACAGTGTATAAAAACCCACAGCATCAAGGAAACAGGCTGAAGTGACATTTAAAATATAATAATACTTATTATTCAATAACACTCTTCTTAACTATGATCTACAGCTGCTTTTTGCCGACAATAAATGTACATCCAGCTTTCATTTAACATGCACACATCTTGTTCTAGCAGCTCTGAAAACTTCGAATCTTCCCCTGTCCAGAATCGACCATTATCATCTTATTTCTGCCAAGCCCTTCATCACCACCAGATGACACAGGATCATCGCTGTTTGCCTCATGACACTTCATCATCATCATCATCACCGTCATGATTCCCTCATCATCAGGACCTAAAGAACATGACCAATACTAAAAACTCCGTTATTTAAGACATATTTATCCAGTCTAGTTGGAAATAACACTTCCCAGAGCTGTAGTGCTTTTCGTGTAAACATTTGTCACAGGATCGAGGCTATTTTCGAGGATGACGGCGGTTAATCTAACTGACTCACCAGCCCTGCTTTGTCTTAAGAAGAGACTGACAGCGTGCCATGGAGTGATTTAATTACTGATGCCACAGACACACAAGGGAGTTAGATTAATATGTAGAAAAGTATAAATAAAGTTAGGATGCATTTTATAGATTCTCTTTACCAGAATAATGAAAGAAACATGAGATCAGTCAGGGATACTAACATGGATTGGGTGTGTTTGGGAAATGTGCCGTGAATATAAATGAGCAGTTGTAGTCGATATACAACGGTGCAAAACATGGAAAATGTACTGTTTATGCTGCTCATTACATACCCTCCATACCATGTAAGTGCCATTCACATATAATGAGACCAAAATTAAAATCCTTGTCCACTAGTGAGTTTATAAGAGCAGAAACATCTCACTCAGAACTTTTTTTGGTTGATTTTGCACAATATCAAGTGATTGTGGGAGTTGAGGAGGCTTTGTATTGTATTTTAGAGATGTTTGGGGGGGGGGGGTAAAATGGGTAACATAACACATGCTGATTACAATTTATCTCATTTATCCAACATTGTCTGAACAATTAAAAATCTATACAGGTAGCCCCCTACTTATGAACGAGTCATGTTCGTAACTCCGATTTGTTCTTAAGTCCGACAAAGTGAGTCTTATATACGAATATACAATGTAAAGCCTACCAATCCACTTGACTACTTCTCTGTCCCCTTTTTCCACACCATGCCAAGAACCGTGATCGCACCTAAGGAAATGAATATCTCATGTGAAATGTAACAGTGTTGTCTCTGCGCTTTTAAATTGCGAGGGGAATCCCAGCCTCCATTTTGTTTAGAGCTGTTTGTTTTCCACTGTATTGGACTGTGAACTCTTTTTTGTTGAGGATTTTACAAACTTACGATTATTCACCTTTAGGACAGCTTTACAGGACAGACATTTTCTATCATCGTGCTCCCGAACTGGTTTATTGAAACCGGTAAGGCTGACTCTATTTTTCTCGCAGCAACTCGGCTGGGAGTTATTGCCACATCCCCCGTACATTTCTTACCTTGTTCCAAGTGATTTCCACATGTTTGGGCCATTAAACCCAAACCAAAAAATAAATAAAACAAAACAAAAAACAAAAACCATCCCAACAGTGTTTGGCTGATGGTACTTTGTTAGTAACCTGGTAACCCAGTGTAAGGATCTATCCAATGATGGAAACTTCGAAACACAGCGTCTGCCGAATGCCTAAATGTAAATGTAAAGGAGTTCCTGGGAGGCCAGCGTTTCAGACTTGAAATAGACAGTCTCCTCACAGTCCCTGTGTACTAAGAAAACTTTCTACTTTGTTGCCTTACAAGCACTAAAGAAACTGGGACAAGTGCATTAGTGTAGCTGGAGATTATACAGAGAAATACTATGAAGGGAGTTTTAACTCTAATAA
>JAQMYL010000033.1:29323242-29340784 GCA_030014365.1 Clarias pachynema
AGAAACTGGGACAAGTGCATTAGTGTAGCTGGAGATTATACAGAGAAATACTATGAAGGGAGTTTTAACTCTAATAACTATTTTCTGCACAATCAAAAGTCCCAGTTTGACGTGAACAGCCCTTGTAAAAACACCTGTTGATTAAAAAACATCTATAAAAATGTTTAACAAGCTCTTTTATTCTGATTTACTCTGATCTCAGAATTAAACAAATCAGATATCTCTATCTATGTTTCAGATGTTTTTTTTATTTACTAAGACAGCTTTCCATTATATGATGAGCATCTGTTAATTAAAAAAAAATAATTCAGAATCTAATTAATTAGGATCTTAAACATTCGGAGACTAGAATATGTGATTGCATGACTCAAGATCGGCTCGTTATTAGTCTGTACACTTGTGGCGAGCGCTAGATCTTGGACCTTTTTAAAAAGCCTTGAGGGATTTTTTTTTTCTCCCACAAAATGGTCATATCCGTTGGAAATCAAGATAAGTTAATTCCACAGTCACTCACTGGTTACACTGATGGGTAGTAAAATGTCTAAGGCCTTCGGTCCAGCTGCTGAAGCCACGACCAATGAATAACCTTAAATTTGGATTGGATGATTGGATCATTTTTCTTCTGGTATTTCCGCACAAACCTCAACAGTTAAATACAAAACAACAGCTTGACGACTCCGAGAAATAAATAACTAATAAATAACCATTATTTTGGTATCCAGAAACGACTAAGGCTTCCCCTCGGCATTAAACGGATTATATAACAAGGTAACATACTTACGCACGATGCTACAGTCCTTCAACTCTCCATGGCCAGATTTACCGCCGCTGCCAAAAGTCGGACTCGTTCTTGCTTTACGGAAATATACCGCCGCTGCTCCGCCGGGAGCGAGCGGCATAAAAATGAATCAAAAAGGAGGACAGTCGAGACGACGTGAATCAATTAGACTTGACTCGCTGCTGAAAGCTCAGATACGCTCTTGTTTATCATGTTCTTTCCACACGTTCTAGTGAGAATGCCTAAATAAAATAAATACACAACTCCGACCCTTATTTCTCTCTATTCAGCTGTCTGTCTAAAAGTTGCGGCCAAAACTTAGGAGAAATCGGTGCTGGTAAACATGTCAAAATTAGAAAAACCATGGGTCAGATGAAAATACAGCAGAGCCTGATTGGAAACTGACATGAAGTCCATTAGGGACTCTATTTGGAGCAGCTTCCCGCTGAGATGCTCTGCTGTGGCACGGGCTGCTACCCGCGGCTGCAGATTTTTAGACTCGTTACACTAACTAAAGTGCATTCTGAAAGAGCGGACACATCAATATTGCAAAATAGCACACTTACGCTGTTGATATCCCTAGGCATTCCTGGAGGGGGTTATCTTATAAATCATAAAGTGTTAAAGTGTTCGGAGCACAACGCAGCACAGGACGGTGCTGTAAAACAGTAATTGCTTTTCGAATAGATAGCTGGCTAGTTAACCACTAGTTAGAGTCTGCTTTAAACCCTTTATCTCACTGATTAAAAGAAGGAGTCCATCTGCCTTTACCCGGATTTAACCCGGTCAGGGTTTGTAGGTTGTTCTTCGATATCCCTCCACCTCCCAAAAAACAGCTGGTCGGTGAGTTAGTGCCTCTAAATTGCACCTAATAGTGAGCAGGTGTGTGAATATACAGTACCGTGTAAAAATCAGTGTTGGTATGGGTTAGTAAAGTTAGATGGTACTTTAGTTAGTAACCCAGGGTAAGGATCTATTCAATAACAGAAACTTCTTAGTTGGCAAATGTCTTCGACATCCTGTGGGAAAAAACAAAACAAAAAAAGTGGCTCTGGTAGCTAAGGCTTTATGTTTGGGGATCTGAGGGTCGAGGTTCGAGGCTTGCCGTCGGTGGGTTGCCACACCCCATACTACCCAGGCCTGAAAGGCAGTGCTTGTCCCAAGTCCGGTTAGAATAATAGGAGGGTTACGTCAGGAACAGCGTAAAACCTGTGCCAAGTTGTGTTTGAGGATCGGATGGTCCGCTGTGGCGACCCCTTGACGGGAACAGCCGAAAGAAAGTTTTAGTATTCCAGCAAAGAATTTTTATCTTGTAGGAAAATATGTGTAGGCCAGAAAAGAAAGGAGCGTATTAGGTAAAATACCACTTCTTTTTGAAAAAGGAAATCCTTCTAGGTTTTAATGCATGAAAAATGAAGCAGGTGCGACAAATTACGACTGTCCCTGGTTCGGCAGGGTGTTCGGTAAAACTGAAAAAAATCAGCTAATTTCCTGATAAAACCAGACAAATTGTACCTGAGACTAAACTTTAAGTAAAGATTCACCACGCCAATTGTCGTCTTTCTTTCATTAATTACTGCGTTTATATAGAAACTTAAAATTTTTTTTTTGCACTACAGCACTAGACTTTTGCACAGAACTGCAAGTGTACTGTACACACTGCACGGTGATGGACTGGCGTCCCCTCCATGGTGTATTCCTGTCTAAAGCCCAGTGCTCCAAGATGAACACAAGATTTTGGATTCACTTCACCGTTACCCTCAACGTAATAAAGTGGTTGTTTAAAAAAAAAAAAGAAAGAAAAAAAAAAAGGGATTATTTCTAACATTTGACAAGTAGGTTACAGACCGGCTGTTGCGAGCATTTGTCAATCCTGTGACTGTACTGTATCTTTCTCCGGAAATCTCATTAAAAATAATTGCGCGGCGGTGTAGTGAGCAATGTTTATGGCCAGATGCTTGATGAGATGATCATCTGGGATTCTAGCGTCTTTTAGATTAGATATATTTTCCTACAGAAAGCTTGCTGACCCGAGCGCACCATGCAGCGCGCGCACTGTAAGCCTAAACAAAACAGGAAAAAAAACCACGCTGTTACCGTTTCTGCCTTCTCAGTCAAGTGCTTAATTATCGAATGAGAGAAAAATAATGATTTCTGAATATACAGCCAAACTATTTCGAGGACGAGGCTTTCGTGCAGCTTTTTGCACTCCACCATCGACCCCAGTGTCCTCGTGCGAGGACGAACTACATTGTCCCCCAACTACATTGTGTGAAGAAACTTTTATTAACAAACCGGGACTTTACGATCCTGAAAAAATTGACGTATAACCCGCACATTACAGTTAGACCTGTCACATGACACTATAACCATCACTGAATTGATAAATTGACAATTCTTCTTCAAATCTCAGACGTTTTTTTTTTTTGTAAATCATATAATGTGACATTCATACTTGACCCAAACACTAACCTATACTACATCGTCATAAATTAGCTACGCTTTTGGCATGTGAAAATAATCATATTCTTGACATTGGGCGCGCACACACACACACACACACACACACACACACACACACACACACACACACACACACACACACACTCGACATGTACTCTTTTTTAAGAGCCGGAGGTATATTTGTGCCCATCTTGCCTTGCCCTCTAAAGCACAGCGTGGGTAGAGGGTGGCATATGTCCTGGCACGGTCACGACACACAGCAAGACCCACATGCGTGTGTGTGAGAGGAGACAGAACGGACGGGGCGTGAGGGAGGCAGAGGGGCCCTGCTTCCACCAGAAATCGCCGTGTCTGACTTCGCAGCAAGATTCTGAAAGACAGCGGCGTTGCTTAGTGTACTGCTGCGTTCTGACAACAGGAGCGTGTGCGCCACCTACACATACTCCCTTTCCCTCTCACGCACGCACACACACACGCACACACACATAAAGCCTCAACAGATGACAGGAACACGCACAGAATACTCAGGACATCAGACACTTGTAGTGACGGAACGCTTAGTCACTGCAACTTGTGCGCTCACATATGTGCACAGAAACCAGAGAGGGTCTGTGTGACATTTAAGCGCGATTCGGCGACGCTGGGGAAAATTTCACATATGATACAGATCTAAAGTAGGACTTCTCGAAATGTTCTTTTAATCAGGGATCCTTTATTATATTATTAACATATATTAAAATATTATTACTTATTATATTGCATATATATAAAAAAAAAAGCAATAAACCGTAACATTAAAAGAAATACTATTACCAATAAAACCACTTGTGCCGACTTTTAAATACTTTTTAATAAACAATAAAACGTTAGGACTAATATGCTTAACCTAATTATTCTGCACGCGATGTGCCTAAGGCTTAACGCTCTGCTTTAAAATAATAGGACCTGAGGATATGTTTTTATTATTATTATTATTTTTTATTATTCTTAAGCTCGTAATGCTTTCAAGCTCTAATTCTTCCTTCTGCATAAGGAAGGTGAGAAACAGCATGTTTAATGTAATTATTGCCATATTTTAGTTTAGTTTAGTTTCAGGGTGAAAAAAACGTCTGAATTACTTTGACACACAGTGTTGTGTGTGTGTGTGTGTGTGTGAGTGTGTTATTAGGCTAATTCCAATGTGCCTACTGGCCTACAGGTCAAATAAGGTCAGGTCTCAGATACAATGCAATGTAAATTTAAGTAAATAATTGCACATAAATCATAAATAAAAGATATAGCACCGAAAGCAGAGTAATTAAAAAAAAAAAAAAAAAAAAAACTGGATAAAAATTGATCTGCATAGTGGTGGGAAAAAAAACGGTTGTAAATGACATCTTCATAATGGAAAAGCTTTATAGTTTCTTACATTGTAATTTACATAATGTATTACAATATTTTAATCTTATTCTATTCTATTACGCGGGGCGTTCAAGTCAAACCGAGACGAATAAATTTCTCGCGAATGAAGGCAGAAAACTGACTGAGGTGACTGATGTTCAGAAAAACATCAAATGTTTTAAAGAAGGCGGTACATCCATGAATGACGATCCTGATTGAAGTGGCTCGGAGCACGCTGCCGTCGCTCCCGTGAACATTCAGCTAGTGAATAGCCTTAAACATCGATGTCGCCAACTTGCGGAAGAGACGCTACCTGTCCGTGTGAACTGTACACACAATCATTCACCAACACCACTTGCCCATTACAGGAACTCTCCACATCCACCTGTACAGTCCTGACCTCGGTCCAAGTCATTTCGACAAGTTTGGGCCGTTAAAGGGGTTCATGGGAGGCCAGACGTGAAGCTTTGATGGTGTCCAAGCACTAGAGATTTTATATATATATATATATATAAAAATGATCAAAAGTCCCGGTTTGACTTGAACACCCTGGACATTTTGAAGATGCTGAGCCATAGCCATACTGCGTCCGTCAGGTCAACCTTTCCACCTTTATATTTTGCATACTTCTAAACAATATATAAAAAAAAAAAAAAACCTCTCATATTAACCGGTATGTAAATATTATATTTATAACTCGTTTTAATGCCAGAAAGGTCAGACAGAACTTTATCATCCCAAATTTTCAATATATACAGCAAGAACTTTTTCCCCCCTACAGGCTAATTTTCTGACCTTTCGAGGGGATTTTTTTTCTTTTTTTTTTGGCAAATTAAGCACTTCCAAAAATATTCAAGGCCTGTAGGGAACCTGACTATAAAACTGAAGCGTCGGTGATAAAGCAGACCAAACTCACAGAGGACGTACTGTAGGGATGAGTAAGACATGAAGGTGTGGCGTAAGAGAGTAAGCCCTTACACCTGATTGGGCTGGTTAAAAGGGACCAAAAAAAAAAAAAAAAAAAAAGCTGACAGGAAGCCCCCCCCTCGCTGTGCTCGCTGAACGGACGCCTGCCAGGGAGGGACAGGTGGGACACAGCGGTTACTCATCAATATGTTTCTGAAACAACAGCAGCAGCCGTGCTAGCTGCTGTTAGATCCCTTCAGAGGATAGAGGGATTTAAAAGGATTTGGAGAGAGAGAAAGAGAGAGAGAGAGAGAGAGAGAGAGAGAGAGAGAGAGCTTTCTGTCAGCCCGTACTGTGTTGTGTATTTATTCTTTGTTAAAATGAGGTGGTACCTGTCTCTGGATGATGGCCAGATTGTCACGTGCTTTGTTCAACAGCTGCTCCTGAACCTTGGGGTCCTCGACACTGCGGTTTCCTCTGAACGCATCACGTACCCGGCGCAGGGCGTACGTCCTAAAAAAAAGAGATGAGACACAACACACAACAGCACTCAGGACAGGCCCCTGGGAGCGAGAGCTTCAATTATAAATAAATAAATAAATAACGCAGTCTCTACTAGTGTGTATTAATAATATTTGTTGATCCATTCTTGCATGCTTAAAACATGAAGGTGAAAAAAAAATCTAATTTTCAATTCTGATTATTATCTGCTAATTTTCGATTCTGGTCATTCTGGAACACAGTCCCTTTCTTCTCAGCGTGTGGGACCAGTCCTGTGTGGACATCATGCTTTGCTCGAGAGGAACGCACTGCCGTTTCAGAGTTCCAATAATACAAGTCACTACACTGACTTCAAGGGCTGCCAGATAAGAAAATGTCTGTCCTGTAAAGCTGTCCTGATGGTGAATACTGTATTGGACTGTGAAATCTCGAATTTTCTAAATTAGGATTAATTAGTACTAATTAAAACAGCCCTGAGACAAAATGGCGTCCGGGATGACATGCACATGATGGCAGTGAGGAAAAGGGGGACAGAGATTTAGTTAGTCAAGTGGATTGATATGCTTTAGATTGTATATTCATGTTTAAGGCGTATAAGACTAACTTTGTCAGACTTAAGAACAAAACCGACTTACGAACGTCCTCCCGGAACAGAATTCATTCGTAAGTCTGGGACTACCTGTATCGCCACACGTCAAAATCGATTTTTTAAATTAATTTTTGTCATTTATACAGAGAGGCCCAAAAATGTACTTGAACATGAAAACATGCATAAAAATGTTATTACTACTTTTATATAAATGTACAAGGAACATGTTGGACGAGACAAAAACGCACCAGAGGATTAGTTCGGACGTGCTTACCCTTCACATACCACCGGTCATTACTGGTGGAGCTGTGTATGGAGAGCACAGGGCAGGTAAGAGACAATATTTATTGACTATAGAGAGTACTCGGACACATGTCCGGTACAGGATTTTCTTTCCAGATCCTGCCTGGTGTAGAAAAGACGGTATCAGAGCTCAGGGTCATCCAGGATTTGACTTCTCTCCCATGTCTGAGCACCGGGACATCACATCACTCCTCTTTACATAATGATGTGGATGGAAAAATATATAAATTTCTCCGGCATTTCCAAGGTACTGCACATAATTTTGCATTAAACAGAAGCCTTGAACACCACAATTT
Organism: Clarias pachynema; assembly: GCA_030014365.1. Classification (NCBI taxonomy): domain Eukaryota; kingdom Metazoa; phylum Chordata; class Actinopteri; order Siluriformes; family Clariidae; genus Clarias; species Clarias pachynema. Next base: position 29,330,459 of record JAQMYL010000033.1, read on the forward strand.
AAAGCCGAAGAAAAGCGATAGTCGACAGCCAGAAAAACAGCCTCCACACATCGGAGTGAATCAGGAGAAGGGGACATAAAGGAGGGAGAAATAAGGAGGGGGTATGGGGGCAAGAAAGAGTGACAGACTGAAAGAGAGAGAGAGAGAGGAAAGACAGATGGTAGGCCTAATAGGTTAACAGGAAAGAAAGAAAGAGTGTTCATGTCCCAAACACACACACACACACACACACACACACACACACACACACACACACATATATACGGATTGCAAATTTTACTGTGTGTGCTGAAAAAACAAAAAAGAACCTAAAAATAACAACAACAAAACAAAAAAGATGAAGGACGCAAAAACAGGCAATTCACTCTCTCACTCACTCATCGTCATTACCGTTTAATCCTGTATTCAGGATCGCGGGGGCCTGGAGCCTATTCCAGGAGACTTAGGGCACGAGGAAGGGTACACCCTGGACAGGGCGCCAATCCATCGCAGGGCACACAGACATACACACACTCATTCACACAATACGGGCAATTTGAGAACACCAATTAACCTAACCTGCATATCTTTGGACTGTAGGAGGAAACCGGAGAACCCGGAGGAAACCCACCAAGGACGGGGAGAACATGCAAACTCCATGCACACAGAGACAGGAATCGAGCCTAGCCGGGAATCGAACCCGGACCCTGGAGGTGCAAGGCGACAGTGCTAACCACTACACCACCATGCCGCCTAAAAACAGGGGAAAGAACTGCAGCAGTTTGATGGATATAAAGCCAAATGTAAGTCATTCTGACTGACAGGTGGTTCAAAGCTACATGAAAATGAGCCAAGGGCTTTGAAGCACTCATCATGTGCATTTGTAAGGTCTGAATTTCACCCGGTGTCAGCTCTAATATAAAACGGGCCCATGTCGCTGTCCACTACACTAAACGTTGTCCTAATTTGCTGTCGACCTATCTGAAGCACGTCTAATCTGTTACAGTAAATAAAATTCATTAATCGCTTTAGCTTAGTCAGGATAATGGCGAATTGATTCCAGACGCACACACCTCGGGGCGTTAAAACGCTCAGTCCACTAGAGCTGAGAGTCACAGGTAGACTGTCGATTTGATTTGATTTTTGCGCACTGTGATTTCCGAGTCGATTCCTTTCAATAGCACTAATGTTAATTGCCTGATTTGTCTCAAGCAGCGTTGTTTCTCACAGGTTTTGGACTATGTAGACTTACTAAATCTAGTAGAAATGGTGGGGGAAAAAATATTCAGTGATTCTTTTGTATAGCAATTCATATACAGTAAGTCCCTGAATTACAAACATTTGAGTTATGAATTTCCGCAGATATGAACGGACCGCGGTTGTACGAATACTCGTAGGTGCGAACAAATAACGGAAGTAGCTCATGTGTATTGTACAAAAAATAGACACTGCAGTGCACCAGATGCCACTATTTCGAAAATTCGAGATTTCACAGTCCAATACATCGGAAAACTGCTCTGAGACAAAATGGCGTCCGGGTTGAGATCCACATGATGGCAGTGTGGAGAAAGGGGACAGAGATTTAGTCAAGTGGATTGATATGCTTTACATTGTATATTCATGTCTAAGGCGTATAAGACTCACTTTGTCGGACTTAAGAACAAATCCGACTTACGAATGTCCTCCCGCAACAGAATTCGTTCGTAAGTCTGGGACACCTGTATCGCCACACTTACACCAAAATCGATTTTTTAAATGAATTTTTGTCATTTATACAGAGCGGCCCAAAAAATATACTTGAACACACTTGAACATGCAAACATATGCATAAAATGCTAATACTACTTTTATATAAACGTACAAGGATAGCTGTAAGTCATGTTGGAATTAGGCAATCACATTAGATGATTGCGTAATTTAAAGTGGTCACCATCCAGAAGCACCTTTGAAATAAGCATTTCACACTGTGTATGAGAAAATAAAATTTGAATTTAATTTCGGCGAACTCCTGTATGAACAACATTGACTAGAGTGTCCAGAGAGATTGCTCCGTATGATACTTCAGTTTCTTCTGGTATTGCAAATTTGCAATACCACTTCAAAATGATATTGCATGGCTCGAAATTAAACCGTGCCTCCACCTGCCTCTTTTCTTTGGCTCTCTTCTTACGGTCACATGACAGCATCAACAATGGTGCGACTACTGACATTGTTACAGAAAACATAAGACTATACTGTACACTGCTTTCATAATTCAATTCGAGGTAAAAAAAAAAAGGTCACAGATAACTGTTGAAGTGTGTATTAATGTTTTGGGCCCCTCTGTATGTTTGCATTTGAGGTGGTAAAAAGTTGCCATTCCTCGATAATCCTGCAGGTGGTGCACTCCAAACTATTCACACATTGGCAGGCAGCGCAGTAAGCTGTGAGGTAGGAAAAAATATTTCTACGTTTGTTTTCAGAATTGTAACATCTAAAAAATAAATAATATCAAATCGGGATATTTTTTAAAACCGCATTACTAACAAAATCGCAATACAAATCGAATCGGCACCTCGGTATCGAGTGGTCCCTGGTGATTCCCATCCATAAAATCTATTATCTACAAACAATAAAATTATGTGTAACTTGTGCTATTTAGTGTTTAAATGTCATGGTTTATACAAAACAATAATCTTTTTTTTTTGGGTCAATCTTTTGCTCCGCACTCCAGTCCAGTAGGTGGCGGTATATTGCAAAAAGCCAATAAACTCAAAAGAAGAAGCGATACTCTTGCAAAACGCGAGTATTTTGCAGAAGATGGAAGTGGGTTAACTTTCTGTCGTATATTTTTAAGGAATTTGTCAATTTTGGACCTTTAAACGTTTGAAAGTTTACTCGAGTATTTTAAAACACGATTCAATTTTGAATCCAAAACTGACTCATTGATACAATTCATTGAATCGACCAACAAAAACTGGATTAAACTGCATAACTGATTAATTCACACAGCTCTACAGTCCACCTGCTGCCATATTTTTCAAGGAGGTAAAACAGGAGAAAAGCAGAGACCCTGATGCAACCTGGAGCTGTGGTGCAGCAACGTTATCAGCGAACTTCAATTACACTAATTACTTATTAGCCTTACAGTTCTACTATGAAATTAAACTTACAATGCTTATAAGTTTGTAATAGTTTAAATGATTTTTAATACATACATTTATTTTAAAAAATCATTTAATCTCTAGTGACACAGTTCAGTCAATTTGAGAAAACTAAGATTCTTGTTTAAAACCATTGCACCGTTCAAATGTTTTACTGCGGCTATGAGTCTCATCACCACGTTGTACATTCATGAGAAACTTCATCATCACAAGTCCCGGATTGACTTGAACGCTCAGATACTATAAAGGAGGAACCATATTTCTGCTGGCAAAATATGAGACTTCAAAATGTAATCTGGTGATTATGCTAACATTTCACACCATGTGTCTTCTCAGTCCATGTCCTACTTGTGCATCATCAGCACAGGAATGCATCCTGATTCATCGGCTGCAGTGACGCGTAGCCCCTTCCTCAAACAGACAGACGTAACGCGCCTTCCAAAGAGCCTGGCTCCAGGGCGAGCAACATGTGCTGGACACATAAACAGCATGGCGTGCTCTTTGGAAACTGACCTGCAGGCTTCTTAGTCAGCAAACGGAATTAGACGAAGCGTGTTCGGCTTTGTCTTTAACAAACAGATTTGACATTTTCTACTCACTGAACAGCTGAGGGGTGGTGAGGAACACGAAGTGAATCACACGTATGGAATAAATAGACGAATCTGCTATCAAACTGTTTCATCTCCGACGTGTTCAGCGGCGTAACCCATGAACAGTTACACAAGCACAACAAATTCCCTACACGTGCAGGGCAGTGGCCTGACAAACAGGACGCGAGGTTCATCACTGTGTGTGATGTGATACCAATTAAAGCTCCTTAATATTTAAAAAGAACTTCAGCAGGAAACACACGAGGCATGTATTATTAACCAGACGGATTCTAGCTACTGACAGAATTCAAAGGCTACGTGAGCCGGGCAGGGTCAGAGGTACTGCAGTTATGTGTGAAAATTGGCAAAGGAATAGAGGAGCTGGAGATGAGAACTGGAGGAGATCAGAAAAGACAGGAGATGGAGACTTGCAAGATAGCTCTCTCTCTCTTTCTGTCGTATTAAAAGAATTTGAATAAAACCAAATATAATCATTTGAGCAAATATAACAACACAACCAAGACTGACATAATTAACCAATATCACACGAGAGAGTGCCGTTGTGACAAATATCAGCAGAGGGCCAAATGGCAACCTACAGTTAGTGTACTTAACAGGAGTAAAAGTATGAATATCAGCACGGCTATGATCCAGTTATAGGCACAAGAGCGCAGCGAGAGTTGGTGATTCACAGTTAGTGTAATTAACAGGGAAAAAAAGTAGTTTAAAATTACTATTTAGCAATATCACACGAGAAGGAATGCTGTTGTGATGAATATCAGCATGACTATGATCCGGTAGTAGACACGAGGGTGCAGCCCGAGTTGGCGACCAACAGTTGGTATACTTAACAGGGGTAAAAGTAGCTTTAACTTCTTACCTATACTATTGAGCAATATCACGAGAGGGAGTGCTGTTGTAAGGAATATCAGCATGGTTGTGATCCGGTTGTAGGCCGATCGAGAGTTGGTGACTAACAGTTACTTTAATTAACAGGGTGAAAGTAGTTTAAAATTTGTACTGGTACTATCGAACAGTATCACATGAAAGGAAGTGCTGTTGTGATGAATATCAGCACGGCTGATATTTTGGTTGTAGGCATGAGAGCGCAGCGAGAGTTGACAGTTGACAGTGACTGGCAGCTAGTGTAATTAACAGGGGTAAAAGTAGTTTTGATTCTTACATTCCTATGTAGCCAAAAGTGGGGAGAATAAACCCTGGAGGTGGCGGACAGTCCTGTAAATCTTGTAAGTTTCTCTTCATATTTCCACTTACTCCGCTTTAGAATATCAGCTCTGTTAACTTCTGAGTTCCGGGATTAAATCCTAAATAGGGTTAAATGAAAATCTAGTGGGATAGGGCGCACAATCCACTTCAAGTCCCACACATCAAGTAGAGCCCTTGATCAGGGTTTAGAGAGGGATTTGAGATTCAGCCTTGTGTTAGAAGCTACTTAGCATTCTAGGTCACCTTAGGAGTAAATAAAACAACACAGAGGTGCTTCTGAATGACTTAGAAGCCATTCAATGTTTGTTGGAACACCTGGGACACTGAGTGATGCATATAGTTAAACATCCCCATGCCGTTACTGTGTATTATCAGCACTCGTAGAAAACCTCTTGTACAATCAGGTAACTTGGTTGGTGAGGAGAAAGGAACTAGAAGAGATAAAAGATGTGAGGAAAAGCTAGAAAAAAAGAGAAGAAGACAGGACATATTAGAAGAAGACAGAAAACGAAAGAAAAAGAGACAAAAGGAAACGAGAGGATAGGAGAGAAGAGGTAAAGGGAAGAATGGAGATGAAAGAAAAGAGCAGTGAAGTCAAGAAGAGAGGAGAAGAGAGAAATGAAGACAAAGGGACAGGAGAAAAAAAAAGAGAGAAAGGGTGTAGAGGAGAGGAGAGATGAGAACAGAAGGGAGAAGAAAAGAGAGAACAGAGGAGAAGAATATAGAGGAAAAAGAGAGAAAAGAGAGGAAGAGTAGAGAGGATAGGAGGAGAGAAATAAAAACTGAAGAGAGAAGAGACGAGAGAAGAGAGGACACGACTGGGGAGGAGATAAAATAAGGCAGAAAGGGAAAAAAGAAAAAGGAAAGAGAAGAGTGGAGTGGAGAGAAATGAGGACAGAAAGAGAGGAGAAAAAGGGAGGAAGAATGGAGAGGAGAGAAAAGAAAACAAAAGACATACTGTAGGAGAAGAGATAAAAGAGGACAAGAGTAGGGAGGAGAGGAGAAGAATGAAGACAAAGGGAGAAAAGAAAGAGGAGAATAGTGGAGAGGAGAAAAATGAAGACGGAAATGGAGAGGAGAGAAAGGAGAGAGACAAGAGAAGGAGCGATGAAGATGGAAAAGGAGAAGAGATGAAAGGAGAGGAGGGGAGAGGTGTGGAGGGCACCACAATCCCAGAATGCAACCTGGTGCACGCACACACACACACGCACGCACACACACACACCTTCAGACTTGATCATGGCTAGACCTTCAGGATCGTGGGGGGAAACCAGCGGGGAACAGATAGAAACATAAACTCTATTAAAACCACTGAAGTCATTAAGGCCTCCGATGACGGATAAATAGAAACAGCAGACGGGAGAAATGAAGGGAGGAAATTTCGAAGGGCAATGAGAATCAACATACTGCTGCTTCAGCTCCCAGCGGGAGGGGGGGGGCGGGTGGTTGGAGGGGGTGGAGAGGTAGAGGACTTCAGGTCCTGACGCCCTTCTCCATCTTCCGTCCCGTGCCTTACGCAGGCTTTATCAGAACTAACTGCAATATCCCTGCCTGGTGTTTGTGTCTCTCAAACCTCACTCGAGGGTGGGACTGATTTGTACAAGCTTGTGCTTTATCAGTACGTATAACATGTTTGTACTGTATGTCATTACAGATACAACCCTAACATCCTTTCACAACCTCGTTAATAATTCTGAGGCAAAACTTAGATAGTTCTGAGGTAAATTTAGATAATTCTGAGGTAAATTTAGATAGTTCTGAGGTAAATTTAGATAATTCTGAGGTAAATTGAGCTTGTTTTTGGGGCGGGGCTTGGCAGACGTGGAGGAAAATGTGGACCAGATCTGATCGAGTCACAAACCTCCTTCAAAACCAAACCAATCTGATTTCCGTCGACATCAGTAAAAGCATGCGAGTGTGTTCTGTGCGCAGGATTTCTTTCCTGATGAGTTATTTAGGCAGCGCAGACATCTCGAGTACAGAAGCACGCGGCTCAGGGGAGGAGGAGGAGGAGGGGAGGGTTTTTACGCAAGAGCTGCCCTACTTCCATGATTCAGCAGTATATGTAACATCGCTGAAGCCCATCCTTCTCCCCAGAGTCTCTGCATCTCTGTTTACGTCTCAGTCGCGTCTCTGAAGATCAGTCAGCTCCTTAACCTGAAACAGAATTCAGAAAAAACCTCCCTCTCGTCAGCTTTCCATCTGTTACGTACCTCCTTCTGTCTCCCATTCACTCCGTCTCCCCTTTTTACGCTAGCACTGCATCATTACTATTTCTCTCTCTCTCTCTCGCTAGCTCGCCTTAGAAATCTAAGATATTCTGTTCACATCCTGTTGCCGGCTGATGCTTGAGGCTCTAAGCATGAAGGTAAACAACCCATCATCTGAAGGTATATCACGCTCTCCAATGGCTCCTCGAAACCCGGTATTTCCACCCAGTGAATAATGGCTCTGAATAATTTAGCAGATTTTACGACACAATGCGCCGGCTTCGAGAGCAGACCGAGCCCACAGCGGGTTTCATCTCCTGGAGTACAGTAAAAGCCCGACGTGCATACAGACACTTCAGCAAAATGAAAATAGCTTTCATGACACTTCAAATAAACAGAACTGAAGATTCATGAGGAGGAAAAAAAAAAAAGCTTAGTTTTATAAAATACTGTTGATACTGTCCTTTCTCCCCATTGACAAGGTGCAAAGGAAAAACAAACAAACACAACACAGGCCTAAACCTTAAGAATCAAACTGTTACATAATCAAATGGGGTGATTCATAATGCATGGCCGAGAAATAAGGAGTTTGAGTTCTTCCACAGGGTTTGGGAATATTTCATTGTCCAGAGACGAATCTTACAGTCTTAGTACTGTACGCTGAAAATAAAAGAAACAATCAGTCTCGTGTTACGCAGATTTCTGGCCTCGAGCTTCGGAATATGAAATCAGTATTTAATATAAATATTAAATACTGATTCATTCTCAGCATATCCATGAGCTGTTTATAGCAGAAAAATATGGAACATATGAAGAAAAAAAAAAAAAGGAAACATACTGTACATTTAGGGCAGGGGGAGACAAGTAGAAAAGGACTTGTAATACTGATCAGAAGGTCCTACAATAGGTTAAATCCCCAGTACATGCTGTAAATGTGTAAAAACGTATTTTAATTTTATATACATGCATCACGTTATATTTTGGGAGCACGTTCCTAAGTCCGATTTGTTTGTAAGTCCAACAAAGCGAGTCTTTGATGTACGCCTTTGACACGAATAAACCCAATACCATACCAATCCATTTGACTAAATGTCACTGTTTCTTTAGAATCCTACAGGTGCTACAATATGAACTATTCACACACTGGCATCCCATGTGGTAGGAGTAAATTATTAACTAAGTTTCATTTAATTTGTTAAGTTTAATGTTAAACTCTTATATTTGAAGTTAGTGTGTATTGTTTAAATGCTGCATTTGTTTTTTAAGTGAGAAAAAAAAATTGTTTTTTAAGTTCAAGGTCTTAAAATTGTAACAAAATAATTTTAAAAATGCAATATTGGATCGGGATATTTATAAAATCATGATACTTATAGAATCGCAATATTCTATCTATAATCGAATTCGATCAATACGCGCTTCATCACTAACGGTAATCAGGCATTTAATTCCTTTTCAGTTTATTTTTCTGAAACAGTTCCAGCAGCACAATCTCGCGTTTTTCTTCTGTCTCCTTCTTTCTTTCATTATCACAGAGACATGTATGTGAACAGCCCCGCCCCTCCACACGTGCACCATATGATGGTTCATTCTGCTCAGTTTTAGCCAAAGTGTTTTAGAACACTTTCTAGTAAGGACTTGTAATCTAGCTAAGGTTTCGATTACAGCCGGGTTGCCATGGTTACCACGGCGCAGAAAATAAACCCCAACGATGAACCTATTATATTTTTAGTCAGTTAAATTCTTAACTGCATTTAATCAATTCCCAGATCTATGTGCATTTCTAAACCATGCCAATGTGCTTTCACATTAGATTCATGTTACTCTCCATGATAACATTACCTTTGTTTTCACACACACATCACCACACACGTTAAAATTCGCACTCCCTCAGGTGGAAATATGACCAACACCTCCCATGTTTCTGCAGCTCAACATCGATGCAGGCTATTTGCCAACCACAACATGCTGCTTCAGCAGTTATCGTCTGCAAGAACGCACACACACACTCACAGATACATACGCACGCAGACACAGACAGGATGCAGACTCTGTTTTATGCGCACAAAGCAGCACCGCACACAGTAATAAACCCCGCTCGCCTGCCGTGCCAGACTATTTCATAAGCCACAGGTTATACAGAGCTATCTCTGCCTCAGCATGTTCATCTCTCATCTCACTCCAGCTCTGATTAATCGTCTTCTCCATGAGAATCTCGACAAACAGCGGCTAGTTTGAGTTCTCACCGTGCTCACGCTGCGTGTGTGGAGTACTTAATTGCCGGTTCCCTCATTTTCCACGCTTTCGTCTCGCATCAGAGTGTCGACTTAGTGGAACGCACGAAAATGGATTTTTAAACGTGTGACGAGACGACAAATTCATGAACTAATTCAACGCGTGAGATTCTGCAGGACTTTGCTTGCGAGGCGCTTGACGTTTTAATTTAATCTCTATCTGAATGCATTAAAAAAAAAAGGTCTCAACTAGATCGATTCTCACACTCGCCAAATACAGATCTGAGTTTATCTTTTAACTTAAGCTCTGCTGAAGGGCATACGCTCATACCTTACCATCAATCTCCAAAAAGAAGACTACATAAAACTAAATGCCACATCAATGACACTGTTTCTACAATATCCTTACTAGATATCTTCCAATCTTTTTCTGACGTCAGGTTAATACCTTTGAGCGATTTGTTTGCAAAACTCTCCATCTGCTGTTGTAGAAGGTCTCACATGGACACCCTAAAGATTCACATTTCCTTAAAAGGTCATGCCTTGTTTCAGAGGATTATCTTCAGAGAACTAGAACTCCACCTGCACTTTGTAACTATTAGTGATGTGAATCGAACGATACGATACAGCGATACCTCGATGCTGATTCCATCTGTATTGAGATTTTATAAATATCCCAATATTATTATTACATGTTTTCTTTAGATGTTGTTACAAACGTAGCAAATTATTCTCTCCTACCACATAGGATGCTGTGCTGCCTGCTAATGTCTGAAATGCACACGACCTGATCATAAAGAAACTCCAACATAATAGCACCTTAAATGCTAATATATATAAATTATGAATCATAAATTGATATGTGAATTGCCACAGAAAAGAAGCACGGTACATCACAAGTTGTTTTTTGTTGTTGGAGCTGCAGCTGTATTTCTGTCAAGCACTA
>JAQMYL010000033.1:29350785-29367933 GCA_030014365.1 Clarias pachynema
AGTGGTCCATGATTTGGGTTGATCCCACCACAGAGTAGACGGCTGTCCTGTGGCTGTCCTGCGTCACTCCTGAGTGCCATGCTGTCAGTCACCCGGCCGACCAGGTTCCCAGAGATTGACATCTACAATGGAATGTTGTAGCCCATTAGTCACAACCAGTAGCCGGAGCTCAGGACAAAACAAGACTTGTCCAACTACTCATCTGGTACTGCACTGGTATGCTGGAGTGTCTTTCTCATATGTACAGTTAAACCTTGGATTGCGAGCATAATTCGGTCCGGAAGGGTTCTTGCACTTGTATATCATGGTGAATTCGGATGTTTCCTTCATTTTCATCCTTCAACTGAAAAATATTCATATAAAAATGATTGATACAAAATATAAAGTAAAAATAACACAAATTAATCTGCACTTTACTTTTGAAAAGAATCATGGCTGGTGTGAGACGAGAGAGAGGAGAGGAGGAGGAGGAGGATTGTTGTGTAGGACGACTTTCACACACACACACACACACACACTCTCACGGAATCACTGCTCTCTGCTGGAATCTTTTCCTTTTTTTTGTGCGGCTTTAACAAGAAACCTCTCTAATAACACTTGCTTTTGCCTCATTTTGAGGATTTCACGGAAATGTGATGTTGCATCGTCGCTAAACAGATTCATCTCCCGCACTGCTACAGCCTTTTTAACCTTTTTCTTCACAGATGCCGTTGTTTCAGTACAGTCATGGGTACCTTAGTAACTCTGCAGCTTGAAATTCTCTCAAGGACGAACATTTACCATGTCCTCTCATAGTTTGTTGTCCCCTATAAGATGAATTACCGGTCGTTCCATAGGAAGGCTGGAAGGATTTAGGTCAAATTCGGGCAGTCAGTTCACATCCACAACACAAACTCCTATTGTCTTCTTCAAGTCAAGATAAGGGATGAAGATGTCTGTTCACATTCTAGACCAGTACGACTTTGTGTCATAATTTCTTTCATTGAACATTGTATTGATTTTCTTTCTTTCCTCTGTGGTACTAATATTGTTGTTTCGTTCGCTCAAAGGGAAATCTTAGTGTTTAAGGTAGAAGTGGCTAAAAATTGTTCCATGATGATCCAGACCTCTCTCTGAATGCACTCGGGGGAAATAAGCGAAGACTTGTAGATCGGCGAGACATGTCAATCTCTCAGCCATTAGTGTCAGCGTCTCGCACAGCTGTGTGGCCTATCCGTCCCTCGACAAGGCCAGATTCTTTTTGCACGTTGGAGTCGGCAGAAGCAGAAACAACTCCCTACGAGGCACTGGGGGAATGCAGTAGAAGAAACCTGGGTTTCTTAGCTCAAATTAAACCAGTCCATCTTCACCCTCCGTCCCGTGGCTCAGTCTATCAGCGCGGTGGTGTATCGGTGGGCCGAAAAGCTCAAAGCTTCTTGTTGTAAGTGGAAGCCGTATGCAGCACACTCATTTAGGATAAAGAGATTCGTGCACATATATACTATATACTGTAGTATTATTCTCATTATTATTTTTTTAAATTCCGGAGTGCTTTTTAGCTCAACTCGGCGGCCGCTCTTAGAGAACGTCTTAATGCTTTGTTCTTCTAATGACCAGGAAGGAGAGCCCACTGATTCAGCAAACAAATGAACAAGTGAGAAAAGTTAATAAGAAGCGGTAATAAGAATAGCTGGCGAAACCAAGTGCGACATGTCCAATTAAGACCGGAGGCTACCGGCTGATCTCGGCTGAGACCGTGTCCTGTAGATGAAGCCATAATGAACTGAAAATACTAATGAAGAGAAAGATAAAGTTTCCCACTGCTGCAAATAAACCAGTAAATCAGAAAAGCTGAAAAGCTCCTCAGGCTGAGCATATTTTAAGCCTGTCATTTAACCAAACTTAGGTACTAAAAGAAGACGCTGTTCCTGCTTGCTTAAGGTTACACGCCTAACACTTACTACATATCTTTACACGCTTTTGATTTCTTCCTACCACTTTTCCATTGAGGCAGTTTGATCCTCAGTGAATAACATTAATTTATTATTTGCTTTGTTACACTCTGCGGTGGATATTAAGCTCCCAAGTGGCTAATCTCGTAGCCCGGAGCCTTGATAAACATGTTTGTTTTTTTTCCCCTTGTAGGTGTAACATGGTAGAAGTAAACGCATTAGCCAGCATTTTCTTGGTAATGACTTCGTATTGGAGTTGCACCATTTGTTCCGCTGTCTCCGAGACAAATCGGCCACTGCGCTAATTGTTAGAAATTGCTGAAGGTGTCCTGCGGTTGGAAAGGATCAAATTGCTCAATGCTTCACAGCTGGAACTTAACCTGGACCTTTCTCAGCCTAGAATAATGACTTTTATAATGATTAGCGTCATTCACTTTATGTGGCTACTTTTATAAGCTAATTGTCTTTAATATTTCTTTTTTTTTTTATTGGACCTTGGATTTTTAATGTCCCCACCTAAAGCGGACAAACACATGATGTTTGTGCCCATTTGGGTTTGTAATTAATTTTTTTTTAAAGCATTACATTCCCAATTCAGTCGCCTCTTTAATCTTAGAATATCTTGCACTCCTCTGGGAAGGGTGAGGTCTGGACTCTGTACAGGATACTGGAGATCTTCCAGATCAACCTTGGCAAGCCATGGAGCTTGCTTTTGGGCACAGGGGCGTTGTTACAGTGGAACAGGTTTCTAGTAAAGAGAAATTGTAAAGGTACGTCATACCCAGACATTCTTCATAGCTGTGGCAGCAGGTTGGACAGAACCAGGTGTCCACATATTTTTCGACCATTTTCTGCTTGAACATATTGTCTTAATATAATATATATTGTCAATCTACAGGGATCATCAGATACAATAATATTGTGATACCCACCTGGCGATACTATTTGTATTACAATGCTGTGAACGAGTCTTTAGCGTGACTCAGAAGAATGAGTAGTCTCGGAGAGTGATTCGGTCATTTTCTACTGGACGCGCATGCGCAAAGTATGGCAAAACCTGCTTTGCAAAAAATAGGTAATGTTCAGAAAACGGAAATGAGTAGTTACCTCTCGAAACTTTTGGTCCGAATTTTTCATTCTTTTGTAACATGACCCCCAGAGTGCAATAGATTCAAAAGACTCGGACTAGAAGACTCATGAGAAGAACCGCTCAAATTTTCATCAAAAACTTTGAAGAACTTGTGAACAGCTGACCTTCATGTCTTAAAATAACAACTGACTGGTGTCGTTGTTGTTACTTAATTACCTAATGCCATATGTGTTATTTCATAGTATTACTGTAAAAAAATCCAGTATTGTTCCTGAATGTAAAATAAATCGCACAACAAAAAGCAATGGATTAGAAGGCGTGTCCAACTGGTACTATAGATGGAATCTATGCATCCTTTGTGTCTGTCTGTCGACCCTTTCTTCCGTTTCTTCCCCGTCCTCATCGGGCACCATACGATTGCATTTTCATACATAATATCACACACCGTGATGCCGTTTGTCCACGGCTGTTTGCTAATACGTTGCTAGCGCTAGCTCTATAGTATATGGCACACTCTCAACTCTAGGCCTGTAACACTGCAGGACTCTTCCATCTGCTCACTTAAAGCTCTTCCTGGCCCTGCTGGTCTTCTGTATTAGGCGGTACCTGCCAATATAGGCCAGCACAGCCGCCATGCAGGCCTCCTCGCTGATGAAACGTGGGAAATTCCCCCCTGCCATCTCTTTATTCACTTCCTGTTAAGAAGGCGGAGGAGCGAGAGAGAGAGAGAGAGTGCTCTGAGTCGAGTATTGTTTGTCCATTACAATGTCTCTAAGCACTTGAATGCAGATTTTATATCCTTTTACTGTATGTAAGGAATAAAAAACGTCAGAACTTGCTGTCTTAGGAAACGGATCAACGACGGGGAAGTGTGATGCAGCCTGAATTACTGTTATTCTGAAGTCGATTATTTCCCTGTAACAGCATGTCAACTTGGAAAGTGTTATGAATATAATCTCTTTAAATTTTAAATTCTTCTCTATAAAATCTTTTTTTTTAGTACAACACATCGCATACTACCTTCACTGACATTTGGTAACACTTAAAATTAGTGTTGTCAATCGATTAAAAGTTTTATCTAGTTAATCGCAGTCATTGTCTGTGATTAATCGCGATTAATCTCAATTTTAAAATACTTGTATTATAAACGTGCAATGCTGGAATAAAGAAATGCTTTACAAACTGTTTAGAGGAAAAACATTATGCAGTTTTGCAATATCTAAAACATTAACATTTAACAAATGTTGAAATAAAAACTCTCGAATGGGACCGGCACTGCATGCGGTGACTGGGTAATATGGGGTGTGGCAACCCACCAATGGCGGGGCTCGAACCCGAATCCTCAGATCTGAAAATCAATAAACTAGAGGCTTAGCCACCTGAGCCACCGCTCCTACATCTAATGTATTTTTGTAAAAATAGTTCACCTTGAAGGTAACTCGAGCACACAGCTTTGAGTTTATCTAAACTTCCATCTAGAAGCTTTTTATATTGAAACTTGCCATTCAGCACACCTGGTGTTGTTTCCTGAGTTATTCATGTTATGGGAGGCCATTAGGGTCTAACTTGGTCATATGCAAAAAATTTCCGTAAAAGAAAAAAAATAGGAACGTGTTAAAGTTTCTAGATTAATCACATGCATTAACGCGTTAATATTGACAACCCTACTTAAAATACTACAGACACTCATTCCTCCACCATCCTGTCTCACATGTACACACATACATTATTAATAAGCCTATAAACGTGGTAGAATTTTCCTCTAGTAGTGCTGCAATCAATTAATCGAAAATCGACTCGGTGATCTATTGCGATTCTTTTGTTTGGTAATTCATATATCGCCACACTTTTAAGTACATTTTTTACATATTTTTGCGTTTGAGGCGGTAAAACGCTGCAGTTCCTCTATGATCCTGCAGGTGGTGCTCTCTAAACTATCCACACAGCACAGCGTCCTGTGTGATAGGAGCAAATTATTTGCTAAAGTTGGTTAGCAATATCTGAAAAAAAGTTTCATATAAAATCTTAAAATCATCCCTGATTGAATCCATACAATATATTTCCTCAGGCTTAACCATAACTTATAACCCCTGCTTTTATTTTAGATGAAGCGCAGCGGCACCCGTGTGTTGTTTTACTGAGAGACAGATGAGTCTTCTGTGTATCAGCCTCCCTTCCCATTCTCATAATTGCCTTTTTGTTTGTGCTAATTAACTGGACTGGTGTGTTAATCTGGTTTGTCAGTTGTCATCAGTGTTTCGGTCTGATTGTTGTACTGTGCTGCGGTTCATTAAGGCCAGTCACAGGCAATCTTTCTTTTCAGGGTTTGTATTACACCGTATGGACAGCTTGTCATTAAACTGTGCACGCTGTAGGTAATTGGACAGCGAAACATTTTTTATTAGTTAGCTACTTGTACATCGGCGCATTAGAAATGAACTAATGATGAAACCGCACGCTGTCAGCATGTGGATTTGTATGTATCTATATCAGGCCGAATGGTTTAACTACATCTGTATGAAAATGCCGGGTAATTAGCAGGAATTTGTGTTAATAAGGAGTTTTTTTTTAATGAGAGTAAATTTATATATATATATATTTATTATTGGAGGTGAATAGGTTCATGCGGGGAACAAAAACTGCCCTGAACAATACATACAACATCCAGCACTAATCATTTCAAAATCCTCCTTTTCTCCTCAGTCCTGAGTATTTATTAAAAAGAATAAGTTCTTTTAACGAAAAAGGAAGAGTTTATCTGCCACGGGGGTTCGAGCACAGCCTGTAAATCTGTTGACAGATACTATTGCTTTTATTGCAGCTGAGAGTTATGGTTTGAAGTCAATTCCCCAACAATGCAATATTCTTTGTAAAGTTCTGAGAAAGAACAGTTGAAACATTTTAAAGTATGGCTCTCGACTATGGGTCTTTGTGTCTTGTCTTTTATTTAAAACAGAATCATAATGGTGTGACTGCCTTTGAATTAAATTCCGATGTTTTTGTGAAACAGTACGGCCACCCAGGCTAGATCCTCGCATTGTGATAAATGAAGGCTCTTTTTCAGACTCAAAGTCCTGGCACAGGTGGGATATATCATAACAAATGGCCTGTAGGGTGTGTGCTTGTGCGCATATGTGTGTGTGTGTGTGTAGAAACAGGAACAGACTGAGATTCGTTAGGATACTGCTGGAAGAACTAACTAGTCGCCTTACACACAATCTAATTGTATTAAGACGTTAAAACAAACTGATCGTGTTTCATCTAATTTTACCGTATTGTGACATTTAGATAGGTCTCGCAAAGCCAGCAGTAACGTTCTTGCCTGTGTAATTACCGTCTGGATTATTTCAGGGCTGTGAATCATGGGTAGAGTGCGAGTTTGGTTTGATTGGATTTTTGTGTGTTGTGATTTTCAATACAGTTTTCTTAGTATTAAAATTTTTTTCAACGTAAATCATCCTTAAAATGCTGTAACTTGCATGTGAAACTTGAGAAAGCTATAATCACTTATCGTCTGCTCTAACAGTCCAGTAGGTGGTGGTATTGTAACAACTGCCCATAAACTCAAATGAAGATGATGTAATGCTCTTGTAAAACACGAGTATTTGTGCAAGAGGTTTGTATTTTCTATAGTCTATTTTTAAAGAATGTATCCATTTTAGACTATTTCATGTTTTGTAAGGTTTTGTAATATCACATGAACTTTCTTATACCTCTATGCCCATAAAACAACCCCCTCACTGCATGTCCTGATTCCTTATTCGGTAACACTTCCTATAGCCCGTATCCAGGCGAATATAAATACAAATAGCTTATGTACAAATGCACTTCCTATATCGTCTGTCTGCTCCGGGTCTCTCTATGACTGACTGTTTTTTTTTATGTATGTGACACAGGCCACCTGGTCAAAAGCTTAAATGTGCTCTCTTTGCTGATGATAAACAGAGAACTTCAGACACATGATGTGTGTGTGTGTGTGTGTGTGTGTGTGTGTGTGTGTGTGTGTGTGTGTGTGTGTCCTAGTCCTACTTTCTTGTGTCGGGGCCGGCCGGTGAGCGCATCGAAGTGTGGCGGATGCATGAAGCAATAATTCTTCTGCTTTTAAATTATCTTAACACTTGACAATATGGGCACTTTAATGAATCGACCAACAAAAGATTGCATATTCGGGAAGAAATAAACTACATAAAACACACTCTGTGTGTAATAAATCTGTGTGTAATAAGACTAAGAAGAATATTCCACTGGCCATTGGTGTATGATGTAATCAAGCAATACTGGTGCAATATGATGTGAACCTGCTATATCATTAATATTATTGTCTGTTCTATTGTGACTGGTCGGAATGTGTTGATTACAATTTGTTTTATAATAAACTATTTATTGAACATAGAAAAACACAAAGACTTATATGGCAGATGATAGAGATGCACGGGTCGATCGTCCCTGTGATCGACATTGACTGTTTTTTTTTTTTTTGTTGTTCTGCTTGATTGGCTGTGTCGAGCCACCTCGGATATAATACATTCAGTGCCGATCACACACACACACACACGTTCCCGAATGGCACTACAGAAGTCCGTTTGTTCTGTGACCAGGAGATCGCTAGTTCGAATCCCGTTAAAGCCATCTGTAACCCTGCAGCTCTCACATAAATCGCAGCGGCACTAGTCAATCACGTGCGTCTAACGGTGCATGTAAAGCTTGTGTCTCAAAGGATGCATGTGATGGACTTCAGCCTCCCTGTTCTTTTCATGGTTGGATTTTATTTGTACAATAAAAGCTCTGGTCAGTAACCTGGAGAAAGAAAGTCCTGTAACTTTGTGCAGGGATTTAATTTTTTTTCCAAAAGTTATGTAATAGATGCTTACGCTTTATTATATAAATCAAAAAAAAAAAAATATATATATATATATGTTTTTACGTCTTCAGTGGGGTGACCATGCAATATACTCAGACTATATCCTCTGGTCCACCAAGTTGGTTTGGGAATGCTGACAGTAGTTTTAGGAATTGTTAATAGATTTCAGCTGTTATGGCAATCGACTTAGGGTTGTTTTTCTGTCTGTGGGAAAATGTGGTGCCTGCAGCTTTAAGAGTAATCTCATAATAATTTAAATAATAATAATAATAATAACAACAACTACATCTTAAACAGCTTTCAGTATATATTTATTATTATTCGAGTTAACTGTAATGATGTAATGTGTACATGAGACACTGACGTTCCTGGCCACGCCCCCTTCTGTTTCCCCCAATTGGCACAGTTTAGGTTAACGTGATTGGACGTTGCTCTATTATACACACATCTTCAGTTCTCTGCATGCATCTGTATTTCCTGCATAAAGATTTCTGGCACAAATTTGAAAGAGAATTGTATAATATACTGTACTGTACAGTTCTGCTCAAAAGTTTGCATACCCTGAAATACTTTGTTAAACATTGCCATTTACCAAAAACACACCACACACACACAATATACCAGGCTTTGGACATTTTATACATTCACTTACATACAGAAAATATTTATATAATTGTAAATATTGGTATCTGGTGAACTGCAGTGTCTATGTTTTGCACAATACTTCCGTGATTTGTTCACATCTTCGAATGTTTGTAGAACCGCAGTCTGTTCGTATATGTGGAAATTCGTAACTCGAATGTTCATAAGTCGGGCACTGCCTGTAATTATCACATAGTCGTTGACTCCTTTTTAAAACCTAATGATAACTGAAATCAACCAAACAACCCTGATGAAAAGTTTAGATTTCCTTGAACGTTGACACACACACATAGACAGGTTTAAATGGCTATTAAAGGGAAGTTTCCACACCTGTGACTCATTGTAATTGTAATTAGTGTCTGTGCATTAAACAGTCAGTGAGTTTCTCAGCTCATGCGGTCATGCGCTGCATACTGCACCACGGGGAAGACAAAAAAACTGCCAATAGACCTGCGTAATCAGGTAGTTGAACTTTATAAAGCAGGAAAAGGATATAAAAAGATATCTCAATACTTGAAAATGCCACTCAGTACTGTTCAAACTCTGATAAAGAGGTGGAAAATAAGAGGTTCTGTTTCCAAAAAAGATTTCACCCAGTACTGGCAGAAGAATTGTTCGGCTTCGAGAGAAATAAGGCTGATCTATAAAAAAAAACAATAAAAAAAAGAGCACAATAAGAAGGTACAGTACTTGAACACAAATGACCTGCGTGGTCGAGTTGCTAAGAGAAAGCCGTTACTGCGCCCATGCCACAAAAAGGCCTGCTTGCAGTACGCCAGTAGACTACCCTCACAGCTTCTGGAGTTATAGGTACAACCATAAACACTATGTTTGGAGAGGAGTCAACAATGCCTACGGTGAAAAGTACACCATCCCCACTGTAAAGCATGGTGGTGGATTTCTTATGTTTTGGGGCCGTGTGAGCTCTAGTGGAAAATTGATGGCAATTGAATGCAGCATGTTATTAGAAAATAGTGGCAGAAAATTTTCATTCTACAGCACGAAAGGTACGCATGGGATGCTCTTGGATGACCCAAAGCACAAGGCCAAGCTGACCCTCCAATGGATACAGCAGAAGAAGGTGAAGGTTCTGTCCATCAGTCTCCTGACCTCAATATCATTGAGCCACTTTGGGGAGATCTCAAACGTGCAGTTCATTCAAGAAAACCAAAAAAATAACAGGAACTGGAGGCATTTTGCCAAGAAGAATGGGCAGCTATACCACCTGAGAGAAGTAAGGACCTTACAAAAGACTGCATGCCATCATTGATGTTAAAGGGGGCAATATGAAATATTAAGAACTAAAGGTATGCAAATTCTCCCAAGGCATGCAAACTTTTGAGCACAACTGTATATACTGCCTTCTCCCAGGTCATTTGTGCTCCTAGTGAAATAACAAGGAATTCTGTACATAACATAACGTTTTTATGCTCTCGTTTAAAAATCTGTCAGTTAATTTAGTAATCGATAAAAAAAAAAAAAACACTTATTAGCCATGCATCCGGGTTTATTTCTGCATATTACGTTTATCACGATACTTGCATTCATTCGTTAGCTTTATTCACTGGACACCTTCCCAATCTTTGCCACAACAGTCTTTTATTCAGTTAGTATTTAGACGTCAACTGAACATAAATCGTACTTTGTTAATGCACAAGGCAACTTTTCCAACATTGACCAAAAAAAAACAAAAAAAAACCCTCAAACCACCTTGAAACCTGTGGTTGCCTTCTCCTCCAATCACACGCTTCCGTGAGCACAGGTCCGGGATCTTCGCCAACGTGATCCCGCCCACCCAGTTCTTCAAACACACCGTCTCACACAGCGCTCGAAGGCTCTCAGGTATTTTTGCTCGGCTTCTCCTCGGCTTTTCCAAAAAGTCTTGAATGGAAGGAGAAAGTCCTGAATGAAAGGTTGTTCTTGTTTTTTGAATGGAGGGAAGCCTGATTTTGAATTTATTTACAAATAAAAATAATACCAATGGGAAAAAATATTAATAAAACATGACAGTGTAAAGTAAATATACGGAATAACTACTTTATTAGTTCACATTCAAATTTAAAATTTTTATCCGTCACATACTCAACCATACGCAGTATGACATGCAGTGAAATGCTCATACGACTGTTTGTGACCTTGAAAAGGAAAAAGGAAGTAAGGAGGGAAAATGCTAATAGGAAAAAATGTATATCAAATATGAAATCTACAATTTTGTTACAATAAAATAAAGTATACAGTAGAAATATGTATAAATGTAAAGTTGTTATTAGGCAACATTTTACTATAGTAAAATAGTTTTTTGTTATTGTTTCTATGGATAAATGTCCTTTTAGATATTTTTTATTTTCTCTTTGGGGTATTTTAACTTTTGCACTCAGCAGTTTATTAATATCGCCTCACTGACTCTATAAATAAACGGGAAGTAGAGGTAGGAGGTTTACTATTTCATGAGTTAGGCATCACATCCTCTCTAATACAGCTAAACTAGCATTGATGCTTAAATTCTTAATCAGTCTTCCCTGCTGTTTGTCTTTCAATCCTCACATGAAACGAAGAGACCCTTTGCAGACCTGCTGACACACCACAGCACCGATACTTTGATCTTCACTTGGCTAACGATGACTGATCGTTAGATCTTTGTTGGAAATGGCTAAACGGACTACCGGATGTGAGGCGAGAGTATCACTGATGACAAGCACTTCTCAGAGCCTGACTTCTGTCGAGCTCGGCCGTGCCCGTTTGGGAAAAGGAATCGGTTTGGGCGCTCTGAAGGTTTATAGACTTTAACAACTCTGCCTTTCTCCAAACTTGCTGCCTGAATAGGGAGTCAAATCTTGTCATGATGTCATCTTGTAAAACTTACATCACCACGTAATGAGGACCGCCGTGAGATCAATGCGACGCTGGCGTCAGGGCCGTCCTCTATGACATCTGAGAAATGGCTGGGCTTATTCGTCAGCCTGCTCCTGTTTCATCAGCGAGCCTGTGTGTGTGGCACAGATGGAGCCAGCTAAACAAATAGAATGTGTTTGGCCCCCGGGAGCCGCAGGAAGTGACTGGCACTGATGCTACCGGATAAAAAAGGACCACACACACACATGCATGCCCACACACACAGACACAGGAGAGGCAAATTGAACATGTGAGTCGAGACAGGCAAGGTCCATGCAGCGTCCAGGAGTCCTCCTGACACTCCTAATCGTTTCTATCGTCGCTCGTGACTCTCGCTCATTGTTCTGACAGCCGCTTTGGGCTTTGCTCCTAAAAAGCCTCTTTTATTGTGTTTTTATCCCTAGAAGAGCAGCTTCAGGACACATCTCTTTATGAAACTTACTCAACATCACTGTTTCGGTGGAAAACAAAATTAAACTCGGCTCTCACTAAAACCCACTGGCTATGATTATATTGGTGTTCAGGCCGTGCTGCGCAGTAGTGTTTAGTGCATTATGGTGGTATTGTGTTCGGAATTCCGAGAAACGTTCACAATTCCGTGTTATTCGAAGAAGATGTGAGCCAAATCAGGATTCACGGGGAGTGACCGAGCAGGCCACAGGAATTCGGTTATATATTTATTTATTCATCGCGTAGGAGGAGCGAGCAACTTTGGCAGAAGCCACCGAGACACCATTGAGCGTGTGGGCGCTGGCGGCACTCCCCTGCGTTGCCGTAGAAACAGGGTGTCAGCCATGAGGAGTGGCACCTTTTGGACTGGCCAAAATCCCAGCACGGCTCCTCGATCCTTTAGGCGTAGTGGCTCTCGGCTTCCTGTGTTCAGCCCGTGGGTGACGGAGCGTGGGCTGACACGGACGGTATGTTCCCATCTCCCTCGGCTGCGTGAACCTTCTCCTTCTCTGCGTGATGGCCGTGACGAGGGTCGTGCCGCTCCGCATCGCCGACCTTATGGTGGGGAAACACCTTTCTCACACCTTCACTCCCGGTGGAAGCAGGAAAGATCGAGAATAGCCCAGGGCTGCTACTTTTGCCTGTTTCAGCAGATGTGTCCTCCGTTATTGCCAGATTAGTCCAAGATTCAAGTAATTGGACCTGATTTTAGCAGCCCAGAAATCGTAAAAAAAAAAAAAAGCCCCTGAATCCAGTACATCAGGGAAAAGACATCTGACAGCACTAAATCCTGCCTCATCACACCTCCGAATTTATGCGGGGAGCTAAAATTGACAAAATGTTCTGCCTCGCCTTTCTAAAATCGATGGCCCAAGTTGAATCATTTCCAGACATTGCTCACCTCCAAGGTTGTTAGCTCTAGCAACAGTGCCATCTTCTCCTTCAGGACATACCTTTCCCAAGATTTAACTCAGTCCTTTTGTTTCATAAGCAGGGCTCATGTGAAACACCAACCAATCATCTAACAACAACGGTGTGGTAGTAAACAACAAGAAATCAAAGGTGGGATGATGTTTTTCGTGTCACCTTATTGAGGTGGATGATGTGAGATGTCTAGTGGCAGCTATTTTTACCTAAAGGTTTTAAATTATGGATAAGCTATGACATGAATAAGAGCTTTTTGAATTTTACTCAGACTTTGTTTAAAGTGGTCTCAGTATGACTCAGCTCGAACCTTGTCCCTAGCATAAAGTTTGCTTTATAACTTTACCTGAAACAACTAGAATAAGAAAAAATGGCTCTGAACAACTGATAAGTAAAGAACAAAACACATCAGGAAGCGCTGTGTTTTGCCTTCAGGTAAAAGTATAAAAGATTTTTTTATTTATTAAAGAACAATACGTTATACATGTTTTTCTGCTGCACAATTAATCGATTTAATAAAAAAAAATCAAAATCGAGATATGGACATTTGCACTTATGGCTGTAATTTATTATACAGGTAATATACTGTACACATAGTCTGAAGTTCATCTCAATAATTTAAGAATGTGCTTTTAAAAAATATATATTTAGCACTGTCGCCTTGCACCTTCAGGGTCGAGGGTTCGATTCCCGCATGCATGAAGTGTTCATGTTCTCCTCGTGCTTGCTGGGTTTCTTCCAGGTTCTCCCGTTTCCTCCCACAGTCTATAGACCTGCAGGTTAGGCTAATTGCCGTTCCCAAAACGTGTGTGAATGGCAATCGGGCATCGAGCTGGCAACCCGACCACTTAAGTACCTGCCACAGAAACAACAAAAATATCTCCATGGTGAGGAGTATATCCATCGCTCCGGGCGCCGGATGGATTTTTGGTAATATAGACAAATCCACAGAAGCTCAAAAATTAAAAAAACAAAAAATTACAGATCACAATCACAATATTTGTCAAAATCAATGCAATGTTTTTTTTGTTTATTTTTATGATCCAATCATGCAGCCCATAGTTATTACCCATTTATAGTTACTGTCATAAACTCACTTTCTCTTGAAGAAAAAAAATGTAACTTGTTACCAAGACACAACCAAAATGCAATTTCCAATAACAGAAAACAGCTTAACTGAGGGTTGTAAAGTGCTGACACTGGGAAACTTCCTCCATAAATGTTAAATAAACTTCCTATTAAATATTAAATAAATCTTCTTAAAGACTTCTGGACCATATAAACAATTTTTTTGTTCTGTAAGTTCTTTGTTAACTTTTTGTTCATTAGATTACATGGTGATTTTTGTCATGTAAGTCCATGAAAATTAGCAATAATTATTATTATTAGTAGTAGTAGTAGAAGTAGTAGTAGTAGTGGTAGTAGCAGTAGTGATGCATTAGTGAAAACCTGTAGTGTTGTCAGAGCTGCTGCTCTAGTAAGTTAATCAACACCTTCAGATTACTTTGGTATGAGATCTACCTAATGTAGACTCGGTTGTAAGTAGAAGCTCTCTCACTCACTCATCATCTATACCGCATTACAAGGTCGAGGAGCGGAGACTTATGGCATTTACAGTACACCTTCGACAGGGTGCCAATCAATTTCAGGGCACACACGCATACACACACACACTCACACACTCATTCACATACTACGGGCAATTCGGGAACGCCAATATATTAGCGTAATTTGCATGTCTTCGGACTTTGGGAGGAAACCAGAGTACCCTGAGGAAACCTACCAAGCACATGCAGACTCAAAGCACACGGAGACGGGAATTGAACCCGGATCCTGGAGGTGCGTGGCAACAGTGCTAACAACTAGGCTAATATATTGGCCGAAGACATATTAGGCTAATATATTGCCGTTCTGACTTTGGGAGGAAAGTCTGAACGGCAATATATTAGCCTAATATGTCTTCGGACTTTGGGAGGAAACCAGAGGACCCTGAGGAAACCTACCATGGCAACAGTGCTAACAACTACGCTACCATGCCGCCTGTAAGTAAAGCTGTGTGATTTAATCAGTATTTTGTATGTCAATTCAGTTAATTGAATCGAACAAATTATTTGCAAATGTTAAATTCTTTAAAATATACCACAGCTTTGCAGAAAATACATACCAAAATACTGTACACTCGCATTTTTTGTCGCCTTCTTTTGAAGTTTATGGGCGGGTCGGTGCATTATTGCCCCCTACTGGACTGGAGTGCGATGCAGGAGAGGGTAGAACAAAAAAAAAAAAAAAGTTTATCGCTTTGTACGAGACATGACATTTAAACGATCGGCAGCATTTCAATGTTTTCTGGAAGCTTATTAGCTTTTAAGAATTTAATACCTGTATAATCAGATGTCGGATTAAATCGAATTATATAGAATGGACGGTCTATCTAGGATTCACAGCTCTAGTTGTAAACATAAATGAATAGCATGTCTATCAGTGTTGCTCTGCTATTAAAAACAGTTAGTTGAACTCTTTACAAGCTCTGTGGCTTAAAAGGAATGCTTTGATCTTTGTACTGAATATGGCCTAAACTTCAGTGGCACTTGTGCACGTCGCTGCTGCAGACACGAGATAAACAAGTCTGAGGAGATGAGTTGATGCTCGTGGCGGTTTCTGCTCGGGTTTGACACACTTGCTTTCATTACTTTATAAGCCTTCCAAAGGCCTGTTAACCGGCTTTTAAGTCTGTTTCATTGTTTATGTAGAGGTCTGTGTTGTCTGGAGGGCCAACTTCACTGGAAAGAAAAATGCTGCGAACAAAAGATGCCAGGCAATTAGGCTGAGCGGTTTCTCCATTGAGAACTTCAGACCCCGTTTTCGTGTTGGTCATGTTTTCGTATTATCGCCTGCTTGACCTTGACTCGCCTTTTAGTCTGCTATTAATCTGTGTCCCGCTCCTTCAGGAATGCCACTCCTCCTCAAACCACTGCTGTGCTTGATTTATTGATGAAATCCCACACACAGCATGCTCTCGGAAGAGCTGTGGGACTGAAAGAGTGCTTTTGCATGCTTCGGCTCACCAGAGTCTCTTCCCTGCTTTCGCTTTGCTTGTACTTCACTTCGAGATGCCACTTTTCTCCAGAGGAAACACATGGGGGGAGAAATTATATTGTAATACCAGTGAAGAATTCTAGTGCTTCATTTAGAATAATTAAAGATCCTTCAGTAAAAACTGTGGATATTTAATTACATTAACTAAATTTTTTTTTTAATGAATAGATGAATACGAAAAACTACGTTCACATTTGTTCCAGATGAGTATTAAGGGGGACAGTGTTTTTATTATTTAAAAAATCTGTTTGAAATCTTACAGGCACGCAAGTATTTAACTTTTTTGCTGTCCAAATACTTATGGTCCTTACTGTATAAACGACACGATCTTGCACGTATTCATTTATTGCTATAGTACCTTTACGCCTGTGCTCTTGGCTTTAGCTGCATGCATTATACACGACCATTCATATGATCCCAGTCAGCAAATGATAGAAAAAAATGGTGTAGTTATTAAAATCATTCAAATAGGTAACGTGTTCCAGGTGCCCCGTGGTGTCCTTGCCTTGTCTCTCATCCCGTTTGACCTTCTTACAGTGCAGAGAACAGCCAGAGACTGTCACAGAGTCCCTTCAGTTAAGGGGAAGGAACATCGTGTGTGCTTTTGCCTGGAAGGTTAATGATTATTATAGACCTTAGTCTTCGAGGACGTCTTCAGCAGTTCCTAATGGACGGTGTGGAAATTTCACTGTACTTAGACATGACTCAGAATACGTTTCTGAATATTACACATTTCAGTCTCTTGTCTTCAGAGAGCTAAAGGTGGGGTCATGTGTGGTGCGATACTGAACTGGTGTTTATCTACAGGCGTAAAGCGTGGCCGCTGTAGTGGCTCGACTGAGAGAAGGTCGAGAGCAGTCGCGATATTCATGAGCATTCGGAGCCAGTGGAGGTCGTTTAGAGTCTTTATTTTTTTTATATGCCATGACTGTGTGGGCACATTTTCCATGGGTTCACTATGAGGGCATCACTACATAGGGAAATAAACGGTAACCAGTCATGACGATATTATCTGACAGTGATATTCGGAAATAAACCATTGCCACAAAGTGCAGCTCTTATAGAGGCTATAAGAGGTACCTGATACCAGGAACGCTTCGTTGTGCGAATGCATGATGTGTTTTTGAGTTTTCTGTTTTGTTGTTTACTGCATATGTGAGTGTGTATGTTTATGCATTTGGCAGACGCCCTTATCCAGAGCGACTTACATTTTTATCTCGTTATACATCTGAGCAGTTGAGGGTTAAGGGCCTTGCTCAAGG
>JAQMYL010000033.1:29389114-29411418 GCA_030014365.1 Clarias pachynema
AATGTAAATGGTCATGAAAATAAAGAAAACACATTGACAGATAGATGAGAAGGTGTGTCCAAACTTTTGGCCTGTACAGATATATCTCCAGGGTGGGGTTTATCCGACGCTCAATGTGCCGGATTGCATGTCGACAGACCCCTTTCACCTTCATGTGGCTAACATGGAAATATGTAGAACCCTAAGTCAGGGGCAATTCCCAAGCCTCCAAGATTAATTTCGTCACGTAATGAAGCAGGGGCCACACCTTATTCCACCTGCTTAATCATTTATTCATGGTTGTTGTTATCTGGAATACAAACTTGCATCCTTTTTGCACACGAGATAAAGCCTTCTGGCATGTTCAGATTCATATATTTTTTTCATACTTCCTAATACTCAGGGGATCGCTGCGTAAAAACATCTGTAACAGATATTCCTGAACTCTTACAGTACATGACTAACACGGAATGGACGTTATCAATCTTTCATATCCTCGAGCCTTGACCACCCTACATCATTTAGTTTTTTTTCGATTTATAATTCAAGACTTGTAAATCAATACTCAGTCAGTGTTTCAGAATAATTCCGTGTTTCTTTTTCTTCTCTTGTTTCACTGAGCGTTGTTGAGGAACTAGCGGAGGTGGGTGTCCATTTTTATTGCTGAACTCCTACGCCAGTGCAAAGTGTCAAGATGGCAGAAACGACTAAAATAGCACACAGCCTTAATTTAAAATGTGGCTTGATGGACCTCGACTCCCACTAAAACACACACACACACACGCACACAAGATGCATCTTTGTATTCAAAGTGATTGTGAAATAAATGTACAATTTGTACTTTGTGAACTAAACGAACAAGTAACAAACATGAGCTTGAGATTTTTCTCTCATTATCTTGTCTGAATGTCAGCGGGATTCGAGAACTATGGAAACTGGATTTTACTCACAATCGCACGATTCACAGCCGCGAGTGCGTTTCTTGCAAGTGTGCTTATTATAAAGACGTTTAAAAGAGATTGATGGTAATAAATCCATTGTAGGTTTCTTCATTAAGAGATAATGCTGCCTTCACCTACATCTTGTAACTCGGGTTTCATGACCTCGAGCCAGGATTAATTAACATACGGACACATTACATGATTAAATCCATGACATTCACCCTGCACTCTTGTGAAGATTACACAATTAAAATTTACATTAGTCGTAAGGAGGCGGCACGGTGGTGCACTGTGGCCTCGCACCTCCAGGGTCAAGGGTTCGATTCCCGCCTCAGGTCTGTGTGCGCATGGAGTTTGGATGTTTTCTCCATGCTTGGTGGGTTTCCTCCAGGTGTTATGGTTTCCTCCAACAGTCCAAAGACATGCAGATTAGGTTAATTGCGTTCCCTAGTGTGTGTTTTATATTGGCGCCCTGTCCAGGGTGTACCTACCCCTCCTGGTCTCCTGGGATAGACACCAGGCCCCCTGGGACCCTGTATACAGGATGAAGACAATGAAAGAAAGAAGATGAATAGAATGAGAATTAGTTGTGCAGCTCAAATGCTCAGACGTCAGAAATGACGTAACTGAACTGGTTGGAGTTACTGTTTAATGAACCCACTGCTTCTATTTAATCCATCTATTATTTACTGTAATATTTATTCCATCCATTATTTACTATAATATGTTTAATTCAATACGTAAACACACACCAGACAAATCGTGCATACTCCAAAGCAAACCTAAATAATAAAGCAGGTCTGTCAGTAAACAAATTTCGTTCTAATCATCTTTGTGTAGTTTGCTCAGCCATGTATTACCACATTTTAAATACCGTTCTTTTAAATTAGCTTCAAAATAAAAATATATATATAAAATTTTCATATAACAGTTCTAATTCTAGCTTCTGTTTTCTTTTACAGGCTCACTTCCCAGCCATGAGGCCTTACTGCCGAAGCATTCACAAATCCCTGTCCATCCTTAAACTCCTGGAACCCATCCCCTACCGATGGCCAGTCACCTGCCTCAGGTCCAGCACATCTACACTATCTCAAAGACTTTACCTCTCCACCCAAACACACTCCTCCTCCCAGCCACAAATCAGCCCAGAGTCGGTAGAAGTTCTCGGCCGTACCTATCCGAGAGATGACATGACCAACGTGACGCCTAAAATCCTTTCAATGGTGGGACGTCAGCTTCACAACCAGGCTCATCATCCGCTGTGGATCATTAAAGAACGGATAAAAGAGCATTTTTACCGTTCGTACACAAGCCGAACAGGAACGCCGATCTTCTCCGTCCATGACAACCTCAGCCCGGTGGTGACGGTGGAGCAGAACTTTGACAGCCTTCTCATCTCCAAAGACCACGCGAGTCGGAAAAAGGGTGACAACTACTACCTGAACCAGACGCACATGCTGCGCGCGCACACCTCCGCCCACCAGAGGGAGCTAGTACTCTCCGGGCTCGATCGCTTCCTGGTAGCTGGGGACGTCTACAGGAGGGACGAGATCGACGCAAGTCACTATCCCGTCTTCCACCAGATGGAGGGAGTGCGACTTTTTACCAACCATGAGGTCAGAACATGGCATCTCGACCTAAGTTTCGAAAGAAAACAGTTAATCAATCAATCAATCAATCAATCAATCAATCAATCAATCAATCAATCAATCAATCGGTCAATCAATCAATCATATTAAATGTGTAGAACATGAGATATTTTTATACTTCAATGTTGAATTCTTGATTCTGGTCTGGACTGCAGGTAAAATTTCTGTAGTTTTTCGATAATGAGATTAATTACCATGTTTGGAAGGAGTCTCCAGTATCAGTACTTTGTGAACACCAGAACTAAAGGCAACCCAGGATGAGGTTTTTAGATCCTTTTTTTTAAAATAAAGCACAGGCTTATTGATTATTTTTCCTATAACACGACTCCTAGTCATGTTTTCTCCCTAACTTGATGAGTACACACTTCACGTACTTTCTTTTATCGCTGAAATGGTAAATCATTAAAACACAGCATCTTCTTCGGGCTTGGAAAACAAATCAAAGCTCTGAAACCTTTTGTTTTAAAACAATATTGGTTTATCAGAAACTTCCTGCTAAAGCATTCACACCTCTTGATTAGGCTCTCGGTTTCTCATACATATTCTGTAACCGGGCTCAGCAGCGAAAAACTAACTTTAATTCTTGAAATCAGGATTTGAAATAAGGTGGCGTAAATAGGAATCATAAGTAGGATTGGAATACGAATAGCATATTGTGATTGTAGGCCTGGGGGTTTTGCAGTATGCTAAAACAAACCGGTGGACCTGGTTTGTTTCGCCCTTTTTCTGCCTAGTTTGTCATCTGCTAATTCTTACCCCTAGAGAGGGTGCAGGTTAGCATGGGGTCTTTTCAATCTGCTCCACATGGGGCATCACAGGGCACCGTAATGCCCTCAGAGGAAATCAGAGGATTGGCTAGTGGCACAGCTAGGATTCAAATCTTTTTTGTATTTTGGCAAACCCTTTTCTCCTGCACCCATCAAGATGATTTAAACTCAAATTTCACATTTTTAAAATTATGTCAATGGCATGGTTTTCAGATTTTCATACACACTTATCAGTATATTTATTGCAAAGACCACCATAGTTACAACTAAGAACTAAACCATGACTGTTGTATGAAAGTAATCAAGGTCAGATTGATGCCAGGCAACCACCTGAAAGTTGATTGTTTTCCAATACGAGCATGTCCCAAAATGTATTATTTTCAAAACTAGCAATTTGGCCAAAACGTGGTATTCATGCTAAGAAGTGTCTCACCGAGGTGAAAAAGTGGTAACACCATCATATAACACCATTTTTTATAATACTTAATGCTTCTTATTTCCTGATCATTGCTTCGTTATTTGTACTGTAAATATGCACACATTTAAAAACGGGTAAAAAGAAACACATTTGCTAAATACAATTTCATGCACTTTCATGTAGTGTCTAACTTTTTTAAATTCAAATATTTCAATGATCTTAACTGTCATTCAGATGAAACTTGGCCAATTTAGATTTCAGATGAAAAGTCATAAACCTAAAAAAAAAAAAAGTATATTATTCTAAAATGCAAAATTGTTAAGATATTACAACATGAATTTGACATGATTACGGACACTACAGATTTTTAAAAAAACTTTTAAGCTCATGTACTTTGAGCTTGTGCTTTCTCAATGCTAATGGTATACAATATGTGTTAACAACAATAATTGGGCGGATTACAAAAAAGCTATTTTAACTGAATAAACAGTTTTTCTAAATAGTTTTTCTATGGTTTATGGCCACATAACATAAGGTGTGTTTAATTTGGACCATTTAAACAAAACCATGGTTGTTAGTACTGTAATTTGGAGGGGAAAAAAATCCAGTTTTGTATGAAATGCTTTAATTTGAGCAACAATTTTTACAGGTGCTTCTAGAAGCTTACACTAATTTTTAATATCAATACACTTAAAGAAATATGAATAATTAGAGTTTTCAAATTATTATGGTTTGAAGCGAGACAGTACAGTATAACGATGAAAAATGTCCATTATTGAGGCTCATATAAAATCATCTCTCCAAAACGGCTGAAGTTAGCAACATGAAATTTTTTTGGAGAAGCAGGATTGGTCATGTGATAAATTTTACTTTAAAACTTTTTTATTGTTATATAGCATGTTTTAACATCTTAGAACTGCGCACAGTGGTAGCTCAGTAGTTAGGGTCATCGGGCTTGTTGGAAATCTGTGGGTTCAAATCCCACCACCATCACCAAGCTGCCACAGTTGAACCATTGAGCCTTAACCCTCACCTGCACTGTTGTATCCTGTCTTATTTGTAAGTCACTTTGATTCAAAGAATCAGGTTAATGTAAGCCATAAGCGCATTCATATAAACCTGTGATTTTATGGATGTATTCATGTTTACCGTATGATTCGTCACGCATCTTTGATGTCTTTTCTTTGATGTTGGATAGTTGTTTGCGCAAGTAGAGAATGGAGAGGACCTGTCGCTCTTTGAGCACAGCGGTCGCCGCACGCCGCAGAAGCAGGAGACTCATACCCTGGAGGCCGTGAAGCTGGTGGAGTTCAACCTGAAACACACCCTCACACAGCTCATCAGGCACCTCTTCGGGGAAGGTAGCAGTCCCTTTAGTGTTCGCGCTTCATCCCGTCTTCGTTCCTGTCTACATCTGTGTTTCTGTTTTTTATTTATTTATTTTTTTTATTCTGCCCTCCTGCAGAGCTGGAGATCCGCTGGGTGGAGTGCTACTTCCCCTTTACTCATCCCTCCTTTGAAATGGAGGTGCGTTTTCAGGGCGACTGGCTGGAGGTGCTGGGATGTGGTGTGATGGAGCAGGAGCTGCTGCACTCAGGTGCTTATTCATACCCAAAAAGATACACACACACACACACACACACACACACACACACACACAAGGGCATATGCTTACATCTAAACCCTGCTGTTCTTCCCGATTCTGCACTTTGGTTGTGTTTTGTTTTGCTGATCTGCAGTGTGTGAATCCTCGAGGACATAACCGTGTAAAAATGAGCACTTCATAACCAGAAGTAGCATTAAATTGTAGCCTTGATTTATTTCTAAATTGCACACAGGCACCATTGCATAGATCATCGCATGACTATTTCCCTCATTACAGCATGAGCACATGCGAGCACCCGAGGCATCACGAGTGCACTATAGAAAAAGGGAACAAGTTTTAGGAATTTTAAAATATCCCCCCGGAACGACATTCTGCTGAAACAAATGTTCAGCGTCCCATGCTGAATATTTCATTCCTGTTTACTGTGTTAAGTACAGCGTGCATTTATCCCGACCGATTTTTGATGATGTGTTGCTTTTAGCTGTTGAGCTGCTGTCAGTTTTGGGTCAAAGACTACTACTGAATCTGCAGCATGCGCATCAGTTTTCGCCCTAAGGAGCCTTATTGGTGACAAGAGGGAGCATTTTAAACCCCAGCTAGAGAAATAGGACACTCTGTGACCTTGTGGGTTTCAGGAGCTTTTACAAATAAGGATGCAAAACCGCAAGTGCTTTATTTGTGACAAGGAAGAAGTAGATCATCTGTCTAGAATTGTGTTTTTTAAATCTAAAAAAAAAAAAAAGAATTATGTGGGTTGTCTTATTGAGTACACTGATCATCCATAATGGTAAAAAAACATTAAAACCACATAGGTTTTGGGTTCATCTTGTGCCATTGGGACGGGTCCTGCCCATCAGAGCATGACTCCACAGGACATCTGCTTGCGTCCTGGTATCTGGCACCAGGTAGAGTGGATCCTTTAGGTTGTTTGGATGGATCAGACTTACTTGTCCAGACTTACTTGCCCGCCAGGTCCTGTACAGTAGGCTGTGGTGCACTGGGTGTTCTGGTGCCTTTCTATCCTGGCCAGTATTGACTGTTCTGTGGGATCGGACTAGACGGGCTAGCCTTTAGTTCAGATGTGGGTATGGGTGAGCCTTGGGTGCCAATGATCCTGTCATGAGTTTACTGGTGTACAACTAATAATCAAAGTTAATGTGTTAATCGTATGGTTGATTGATGTATAGGAAATATTGTTTTTTAGTAAACAATATGGTATATACAGTACAGGACCCTTCTAATATAATAATAAAATGGTGGATTATACAGTTTTGCTGGCAGATCTGATTCCCCTTCTGTCAGTCAGGAACACTTAGGCAACAGTGAAACTCACGAACTGAAACAGAACAGATGAAGACTGGGAGAACATCACATAATCTTCAACTGTCCACTTCCTGTGAGTCTTTGCCCAGTGTAGCCTCAGATCCTTATTCTCGTCTGACGTCAGCGGAACCCCATATGCATTTCTTTTGTTCTTGTGGTTTAATTTGATACATAGTATTTTAATAGAATAAGATGCTCTTATGACTAAAGAATAAATGACACTGGTACTGTACATGTTGGTCCTATTGTTCTTAGAAGTAAATCTACTGTATGCTATGATCATAAGGTGGTCCGTGGACACTCTTATCCGGAAGGAGACCGTGGCTGTCGAAACGCTGAGAACTTTTGCACTAAATGCAGAGCTTTCTGTAGATCTGTCCACATAACGATTAACTTCATCAATCAGGACATTCTTTGGGAAACCAGTAATGCTTTTGTTTCACTCTAAGTAACCCTTTCTGGCACCACAATGTTCTTTCAATCCTAGTGCTTTAAAAAAAACAAGAGGCAAATGTCAGACCTCAGGGACAGGGCATGAAGCCTTCCTGCCTCTGCCAGTAGATGGCGGTGTTGTGCAGCTCTGTGTATTAATACCCTCCTACTGCAGATGGAATTTTTCAGCGTTAGAGCTCTCTCGGAGACATCCGTTCTCACAGGGAGGGCGTGGGTGGATACGCTCAGCTGCCCAGACAAGACTCTTCTCTCTGGGGACGAGTTCAGGATGAGCGTCCTGTGTCCCCCCCCACCACCACCACCTCCCTCCCACCCTCCCTGGTGTCGTCTCCTCCCTTCCACTTAACACACTGCTCTGCGCTCCTCACTCCTCACTGAGCCTGTCCATGTTAACCATCACATTAGTCTCCACAGCCGGCAGCTGGACAGCAGACCCAGGCCACTAAATGCGCAGCGGCTAGTCATCAATAGTGCATCCCCAAGCCACCATTACAGAGACGTGGAGCTGATAGCACGGCATTAGGAAAATCATGTGGATGAATTAGGATGCCAGTGCTCTACGGTGTCCTCAATGTATTGTATTTTTAATGCCGCTAGGCGTTCTGCTGTCAATAATTGATAGCTTTTCTATCTGAAAGCCTCACGAGGCCTCTGTCTTTCTTTTTTTTCCCCCTTTCTATTTTTAGCTCTTAATTTCTTCGTGTGCTCCAGAACAGGTCACTATCAAACATGTCGATTCTTTAAAAGCAAACTTTGACCTGAAACACATGAAATACGCGGTACCTCCCCAAAAAAAAGGCTTTTACGGCCCGAATTCCCTGTGGCATTATTTCTACAACTTTATACAATGTCACAAGATTTATTGTTGTCCAAAGTTGCATTAATTTTTTTGATGACGAGTGGGTCGATGACGATTGGGTCATCCCAATCGTCTGGATAGAACATCCTCAAAACTTTCACTGGCGTTAAGGTCAAGAGTCAAAAACTCCAACTCAGAATGATTCTTCATCCTCGCAGAACCTCTCTCACAATTTAAACCTGATGATCACTTCAGGGAACAAAAAACAATCAATAGATGTTATAACCTGGTCATTCAGGTCGTCAGCTGACTTCATTTTATTGCCACATAACATTGCTGACCGACTTTAGGGGCGCCGGTGGCTCAGTGTGTTAAGGCTCTGAGTTACTGATCATAAGGTTGGCGGTTCAAACCCTAACTCCACCAGGTTGCTGCTGTTGGGTCCTTCATCAAGGCCCTTAACCCTGTCCGCTCCTGGGGCGCCATATAATGGCTGACCCTGTGCTTTGACCACCAGCGTACTAGCAAGAAGCTGGGAAACGCAAAGAATAAAGAATTTCACTGTGCAGTATGTATAACGAATAAAGGCAGAACTTTTAGAACTGAAGCAACCAGAGATCATAACACAGTGGGCACTATGCATGATGGGTGCATCGCTTCATGCGCTTCCGTTCTTACCCTGACGCGCCCATCGCTCTGGAATAGGGTCGATCTGGACTCGCCAGACCACATGACCTTTTTTCCATCGCTCCAAAGTCAAATTTTTATGTTCCCCAGCAGACTGAAGCCTTTTTCCTGATTATTCTCGCTAACAAGTGGTTTTCACCATTTAAACACTGTTACACAGTCGAGACTCAGCTAGGCTAGTTAGCAAGATACAAGATCGTGAGTGGCATGAGAAGATGGATTACTATGAAAGTTGACGCTTCGGAGCTTAAGCTGTTTGACTAGAGTACGCCGATGCTGAGAGGACAAAGCTGGACAGACTGAAACGCTAAAGTGCTGCTGCATCACTTTTCCGAGTTAGCAAAGAAGCGAGGGCTAAATCACATTGGCACCTCTGTCATCATTTATTCAAACAGCATTGTGGCTAATGTGGGAAATTTTTTATAAAAAAAAAAAAGACCAATTTGTCAATGACGCCAACTCAGAATTGCATTACAGTATAAATCCTGGACGTCACTGAAGATCATGCGTTAATTATAAAGATTAATATGCAGGTTGTTCAGGGTTTTTTTTCCCCCCTCCAATAAGCCTAGAATTGCAGGTGTCAGCATGACTGCTGCGAAAATTGAGTCCTGATTTGCGTCATCACATTTTCAACCCTGGGTACATCTGCATAAACTCATATTTAGTCCTGCTTGAACAACCCCACTAGAAGTCTAAATGTGTGTGTGTTTTGGTCCCTCCTCTGTCTGCCATGAATACTGATCAGTGTCGTGGCATCTCGGGTGCTCTAGCCTGGATATGTATTCAATCAGCGCTTTAGCCCTCTGTACACACAACTGAAGTGCTTCTGCATATATGCAACTGAATAAACAACGGCCTTCTGTCAGGAGACAGCTGTCAACAGACCACTTGTCCAGCACCACACTGGTCTGTGTGTAAGCATGTGTGTGAGACCAGAGTCTTTGTCCATGTCGCAAAATGTTTCTATTAGGCATCTGCGACAGGCCTGCACTACTGGCTGTGAATTGGTCAAATTCAGATAACTGGCCACTCACCGCAAATACATTTTCAAGAATTAACCAGGTTTATGATCCAGATGTGCATGCATGCACAGCTGCTAATTCATCACACCAGCCAGGATGTGCTAGTAGTTAGGATCTTTGCCGGTGGGCACGGTTGTCCGAGGTAAAACAGGTGATTATGTTTAATGAGCATAATACGATGAGCGCTTTGGGTATGAGGGGTCAGTAAATGGCAGCGACTTTGGATTTCAACAGGATACAATATCGATTTAATTCAGAAGGCTGCTGGGAGAATGTTAAATATGAAGACGCGGCCAGATTCTGTTCAAATTCAGATAGGGTTGTTCCTGGGGAGAGGGGGGCGGGGGTGCTGGAGTGTCTCCCAGGAGACTTTGGGCACGAGACAGGGTACACCCTGGACATTCTGCCAATCCATTGCAGGGCACACACATACACACTTACACACTCATTTACAAATTTGGAAACGTCAATTAACTACCCTAACCTGCATGTCTTTGGACTGTGGGAGGAAACCGGAGTATTCGGCGGAAACCCACCAAGCACGGGGAGATCATGTAAACGTCATGCACATACTGTAGACCCCAAGACCCTTGACCCTGGAGGTTTGAGGCAACAGTGCTAACCACTAAGCCACTATCCTACCTGCATGTGTTTTGTGATTAGAAAAAAAAATATGTAAAGAATTTCATAATTTTTCCACCTTGCTCTTTTGTTTAGTACTCATGAAAAGTTAAAGGTCCCATATTTTTTCTTTTTCTTTTTTTTTTTTTTTTTTACAAATGTCTCAGAGCTTCTCTAAGCGTGCGTTAATGTTAATGCTTCAGCCGGAATACTCCTCAGAAACCTTCAACTACCTTTATTCCACTCCTCTTCCAAATGTGCCATTTCAGTGTCTATATAAAAGAGCTACTGCTGAGCCACGTCCTATCAGAGCAGAGTAAAAACCCGGGGGGGGCTCTTTTTATATGAGGTCACAATAGATTTTTAGTTTTTGTTTCCCCACACACACACACACGAGATCCATCTAAATGTCAAAAAATGACTTAAAAAGTTAACTTTGCGTAATACATCCCCTTTGTAACTTACCTGATATCATCTACTAAATTTATAAATCCTGACAAACAGTATATCAACAGAGTGTACAGTAATGTGCTCATGTTATTAAAAAAAAAAAACAATCTCGATTTATCGACCAAATGTCAAACAGGAGCCTTCACTTCAGCTCGATTTTATTTGCGTAGCCATTCTCACAGTAGATATTGACACAAAGCAGCTTTGCAGAAGTCAAGGTCGAGTAAAAGGCGAAAAAGATACCCTCCCTGAGGAGTTTTTGTTGTTATTATTTTTTATTATTCTATCAGTGCAATACTTATACTGTATGTACTGTAGAACTGCATGAATTCGAATGGCGCTGAAAGTAATTTCCCACACGTGACCACGTTCTCATTACTGCTGGTCCTGGTGTGGTGTGTATTAAATACCGCAGCCTTCATTCCCCCGAGGCTTCCGTTTGTACCCCATTAAGGAGTTTTATGTCTCTGTTGTCTGTGTTGCTTTTCCACCTGAAGAACCCGAACTGATATCCAGATGTGCTCAGGTGCTAAGCTTCGATTCTGCAGGAGGAATTAATGCCTGGAGATGTTTTACTAGCTTTAGTGTGTATTCTTGCAGCTGCTGTCATCCTGACCTGTCCTGTGTCGACTGTCGTCTCACACACACACACACACACACACACACACACACACGTACACACACACACCCTCGCGTTCTTCTTTTGACTTTGTCAGTGTCCCAGCTCTGTGCCTTTTCACTGCAGGAGTTCTGACACAGTCGCTCCACTACTCGCACTCACTCTCCCCCTTCTCTCTCTCTTTCTCCTTCTTTCTCTCTCACACACACACACACATTGACGTACACTCTTCTTGCTCCCATTCTCATTTTCACTCCCAACTCTGTTGCTCAGTCTCTCTCTCGCTCTCTCTCTCTTTCTCTCTTGCTCTCGCACACTTTTCTCCGTGTCTCTTCCTCTTTTTCTCACTCCATCCCTCTCTCCCTCCCTTTTTTGCACTGCGGCAGAGCAGTGTGGCTCCGTTGCCAAGGCAACTCCTCATTCGCAACCCCCCTCTTTCCACACACACACACACACACACACACATACACACACACATATACACACACATATACACATACACCCTTCACTTCAGACCAGCGAGACAATAAAAAGCTGCCAGCAAGACCGAATTAAATGTGTGGTAGGAGCTCCATGGATAGGAGGCAGCGACTGGGATGCCAGTGGGGGTACAGTGGAAAGCGAGAGAGAATATCAATGAGAGGCAGAGAGCATTAAACAGAGGGATGAGGGACATCCAGAGAGGTGGAAAGGTTATTTATTTGTCTCCGAGCGAGCGCGCCATATGTGGAGCGTGGCATAAGTGTGCCAAAGGCGGTGCGTTTGCTTTAGGGGAGGAGGGAGCCTAATGAAAGGAGGGAAATTAATGAAAGCGAGGAGGGGAGGAGGTGCAGCAACGAGGGGGACTCCTCACTGACTGCTGGTCCACTTAGTTATTCATTGGAGCGCCGCGTGTAATCCCAGCATGCATTGATTCTACACCGGACCCAGAATGCAGCCCTGTGGGACTCCGCCATAGTCCAATGCAGCATATGGGACCCAGTGTTAATGATGGGGTGGGGCGGGGCTTAGTCACGCCCCGAAGGGCCAGGGGGGCATTGCGTTGTGATTAAAGCCATGTTTGGAGACAATTAACGGCCCTTCAAGTCACGCGCCGCGGGCCCCTGGGACGGCGGGGGAGCAGGGAGTCGCTGGTGGGAGAGTGGGGTACCAGCTGAGCTCCCGTTCTGGTTCAGGTGGCACTTTCAATCTTAATCTTAATCCTTAATACCACCTCCTGTCCCTCCCCCATCCCTCCCTCCTTTTTCCACACTGAATAAATCATGTGCCAATTGCGAGCAGCTCCTGTTAGAGCTCACACAGACATGCATGTCCACGCGCGCACACACACACACACACACACACAGATGTCTCTGGCCTCATTACAACACTTCTGTTGAGATGCTGAGATTTTGGCGAGCTGGCGTTTTTTTTTTAATGAGATGGCCTTACCTTCGATCTGTCTATTCATCTATCCGTCTGTCTGTCTCTGTGTGTATCTATCCGTCTGTCTGTCCATGAGACCATCCATCCAGTCAGTCCCTTCGTCATCCTTTGTGTATCTGTCTGTCTGTCTATCTATTTATCTATCTGTCTATCTATCCTTGAGTCTGTCTGTGTTTATTACTTTGTCTATTCATCCATCTATCCATTCATCTACACCATCAGTCTATCATCATATAATAAAGATTATATTGTGTACAATATATATAATGTTTAGATAATCTGTAGTAAAAATCTATGTGTTGGAAAGAGAAGACGCCAAGAGATGCCCCAGTCTGCCCTGGACATGCTCCCAGTGCTCCCAGTGGAAGCAATCACTACTCGGAGATGAGTCTTCACACAGCTGCTCCCTCTGTCCTGTTCCCTCTGATACACGCACACACATACTCACGCACACATACACACTGTGTACATATCAGTGTTCGTGCACTCTTAAATATACCCTGTGTGTACATAGTAGCATTTGAAATTCTTGTGCAATGTTCCAGCCTGCCTCATACTCCCATTCAGATTCTTTGTCTCACTGGTCCTCCCTCCCTCCCTCCCTCCCTCCCTCCCTCCTTCTACCCACTATACACACACACACACACACACACACATGGCAGCCTACTCCTCCACCTCATCGTCCCTCGGGTTTGCAGGTCCAGAGCAAATATTTGTTTGTGCAGCGTTCCATTTCAGCCGATTTAAAAGGGTGGGGGTAAACAGAGGCAGACGTTAGAGCAAGGAGTCACTGAGAGGATGGAAGAGAAAAGGGAAGAAATAAAGAAGGAGTGAATGGCTGCGTTTATGTACCGCGCCATCTCCTTATTTGCACCGTGTAGCGTATTGTAATGGGGCTGGCCTAGTTTTAAGCCTTGGGCGATGCAGCGCTGCCTCCAGCTCACAGTGTGGAATGACTTCGGAGAAAATTACATCATGCTTATACAGGAATCTGTGCTTACCAGTCATGTGTGAGTGAACAAGTGTGTAACTGTTCTCTGTCTGTGTGTGTGTGTGTGTGTGTGTGTGTGTGTGTGTGTGTGTGTGTGTGTGTGCAACAGTGTATGAATTCACATATGTTATTACACCAAACAAAAAAAAGTACAGGTACCAGATGTTTCATTTTGGAAACGTTTTTTTTTTTTTTTTTTGTCATTTCTTTGGTTTTACTTGTGTGTTAAAACAAACAAAAAAAGACCCGATAGCACCTTATGCAACAAAATTTTAGCACATATTAGATAATGCTAATGGACAAGCGGTAAAGCAGCAGGACACATTTAACACAGGGTTTCACACTAATATGCTCAGGTATCGGATTTCTAGGAAAAGTGTCGAAATGAATTTGTTACAAAGACAGCAGGGACAGACGTCAGGCATGGAGTGTCGTGTCACAAGGTCAAGGTTTCCATCTTCATCATCAAAACTTGCTGGGAGGTGGGAGAACAAAATCTATTCAATTATGTATTGTGATTGTTTTGTCTGGCAATTCATGTATCGCTCAAAAAAAACAAAAACAAATATGAAGAAAGTTTACGTTTCGATCCGCTTGCATTTGAGATGGTAAAATGCTGCAGTTCCTCTATAATCCTACAGGTGGTGCACTCTAAACTATTCACAGATTGGCAGGCAGCGCCGCATCCGGTGTTGTTGGTGGTGGTCTTTCGGCTCGTCCTTTATAGGGGTCGCCCCAGCAGACACCCGAACCCTTTGTACTGGTTTTACACCGGATGTCCTTCCTGAAGCAACCTTCCCATTTTATTTTATCCTGGTTTAGGACCGGCATTGCATCCAGTGGCTGAGGTTTGGGTATTGGGTATATTGCATTGGGATACGTACTGTATAAAATTGTGATACTGACAAAATAGATTGATGACAGAATAGATGTATTGGTGTTTCTAATTTATATCTAGGTTTAAATAGGTGTGTGTGTGTGTGTGTGTGTCTGGTGCTTTAAATGAATGTTAAAGAGATATTAGGAATTTAAATGATTAAGACGATAAAGAGAAATTAGCTATTTGAACCCGTAAGAATCAGGAACAGATGATGACATGATCAGGCTGGTGATTAGTATACTGGTGATGAGAGGGGAAATGAGGTTGCTGCTGATAAACAACCAAGTTTTAAATTGTATCTTTAGGCACTTTTGCAGCCTGTCACAGTAAAACCTTTATTCCAGTTTTGTATCTAACCTGCTGGATTATCCAGTTATAATCTAACCTGCATAATTTCATTTTATTTAATGTAAAGAAATGACTTGATTGTCACAAAACTATATGATTCAATATCACTTATTAACCTGTGCCTGTTGACAATTCCATGGCATTACTAAGCATTATACAGGGTGTCCCAAAGCATTTGAAATATGAATATCTGAGTAACTACTGTTTTAGGCAAATGAAATTAAATAGGCTTCATGTTGAAAAATAAAAGATTTATTGATTAAAATTCCAACAACATATTCAAACGGATGTAGATTTTCTAAACGATTTCACAAAACTTCACAAATGTGTGTCCAAGTCGTTCGCTTTTGGCGAGTCCCTCATGTGCTCAACTGTAGCGTGGGGATTTTCTTTCATCCCAAATGCGAACATTATGCTTGTTGACTTTGCCATGCGAATGAAACGTGGCCTCATCACAGAAAACAAGACGCTTTTTGAACTTCTCATCTTCAAGTTTCTGTTGCATAGCAACACGGAATTAAATGTAAAACATCAAAGTTACCTAGTTTTTACACATCTTTAAATGTTTCAAATCTTTAAAATTGGAGTGAAAATTGTCTATATTGTTAGACTACGTAATTGTCAATTGTTATTATTATTATTATTATTATAATTATTATTATTGAAAAGTTTAAGTTATTATATAAGAATAAATGATTTGTTCACTTTTTGTGTTAAACTTTATACAGAAAGACTATTTCTATCCGCTCTCCTCCAATGACAGTTCGGAAATATACATAATGTTGACTCTCTCAAGCTGGACGTATGATTATAATAGAATTTTATTTATATATACCTGTATATAGTGGAGGCTTCCGCATAATTTTGCATCATATTTTGGGGCTTGTATATTTGGGGTGATGAATGTCTAGCTGTGCCGAAACCCAGAAAACCTCCATCCCCTGCTTTCCCATAGTTCCTCTCTTAAAAGTAAGAACTTTCTTTTTGGAAGATAACGCAATGTGTATATTCGAGAGGAAGGAAAGGACGGGGTCTTTCAGTTTACTGTGATTAGGTGATTTGTTTCTGCTCTGTTGTCTTTAAATGTTAAAAGTGGAGATTAATTAGACGGTAGAGATGAGCTGAACATTAATCAGTCGTCTGTACATTCTGTTTTTCTCGTGTTTATTATTAGATGATGGGAAAAGTCAGGGGAGATGAGAAAATACAGTTTGCATGGAATTGGTAATAAAAGCATGTTAACATCACTTATTTCCACAAAGCAAGCAAGTGAATGAGAATCATTTAGAATTTTCTATTTTTTTTTTTTTGTATAGCAGATATAGCATATTTTAATTTTATCATTTTACATAATGCGCACAAAGTCTCCTATTTAATAAGGCTTTTGAATGTACCTACCTACAGAAAATAGACCTTCTGTAAGCTAGTTATTCCAAGGAAGAGTAAATTGTAAATGCATGTGCTGCATGGTTGAGTGCT
This sequence comes from Clarias pachynema, assembly GCA_030014365.1. Taxonomy (NCBI): domain Eukaryota; kingdom Metazoa; phylum Chordata; class Actinopteri; order Siluriformes; family Clariidae; genus Clarias; species Clarias pachynema. The sequence continues at coordinate 29,405,575 of JAQMYL010000033.1, forward strand.
TTGTGTGTGTGTGTGTGTGTGTTTGTGCATGCTTGTGTGTATGTATTTGTTTATGAGCGCTGGGATCCAGCACCGGCTGACTCAGCTGTCGAAGTGGCCGGGGCACGTATGACGAACAGGACCTGCTAGCAGCTGGCACACTGCCCCGGTCCAGAATGTGGCCATCATCAGGCTAGTAAGACAACTGGGCCACAGGCTGTAGGGAGGCAGAGATAAAAAAACACTGCTTAACTGCCAAGAGGAACTCTCAGCAAGAAAAAAAAAAAAAAATAGAGAGAGCATTTTGTCAGCAGAGTGCTGGTGTGGAAAAGAAATGCAAATGCTTTTTACTAGCCAGTCTGGTCACTCATATAATAACCTCCTGGCGGCAGTGAGACTGAAGAAGAGCTTTATCAGTGGATTATGACTTTGACTGTAGTATCTTTTAGTGATTTAATGCTGTAGATTTAGTATAGCTTTTTATCATAGCCAGCTTTAACGGTTTCAGCAGTTTTGTGCTACAGACGAGATCAGACCAGACAGGCTAGTCTTCGTTTCCCACGCACAGAAAGAGCTGCTTATACATGGAGCCTAATATTTCACCAAGGATGGAAATACAGTAATAGTCCATCGGAACAATCTGACCCGATCCGGCCCGATCGGAATTAATTTTCAACCATGATTCGAGGGGTGTTGGAAACCTTATAATGCGTTATAATACATTCGATAGGTAAATATTATCCATGTAGACGCTTGATCTGATCATTTCTCTCTTGTGGAAATAAATATATTTATTCTGTACATTGTTGTGCCCTACATCGGGGTAACATTAGTTTAATAGGATGAGGGGAAATTGTGCTGATCGGTAAACTGTGTGTGAACAAATCTGTGTGTGGGTCTCTGATGGAGGAAGAAGCGCTGATTGACTATCGTACTGGTACTGATACATGATACTGGATTCTTGTAACTGATCATAACTCAGAATGTTGGATTTGTCCGGGGGGGGAAAAATGAGAAGCTTAACTTACCTCAAAGTTGGAGAAAAAAACTTTTTTAGGTATGCACTAACTGCTGCATACTGGGAACACCTGACAAGACCTGTGGTTATAGATGCTGTATATACTGTAGATATATATAGTTCAGGACTGGAGTTTCCTACAGTCTACCTGAGCCTCCATTAACTGGATTCCATATTAACTTCAAGACATCAACTGTTATACTGAACTTCCAGCCTCCTAACACACAGTATGACTGCAGATCAATCCCTGTTATCTGTTATCACCCACATGAGGATGGGTTCCCTGTAGAGTCTGGTTCCTCTCAAGGTTTCCTCCTATTGACATCTCAGGGAGTTTTTCCTTGGCACCTTCGCCCTCGGCTTGCTCAACAGGGACCATCTGATCATTTTAATTCATACACATGTTTCTCATCACTGCCGGTGTAAAGTTTGGGATCACTTTCTAACTCCATGGTCGTTCCTGATTTTTATTTCTTTCTACACTTTAAAGTATATGCAATAATCTCCTTCGAGCCGTAGATGTTTTTGCTACTTCTGCTCTGTAAATCCTTTATAATGGCTCTAATCTGACGTGCTGGTTGTTAATTGGTGATTTCTGAGGCTGGTAACTTTAAATGAACTTCTCCTCTGCAGCAGAGGTACGTTTTGGTCTTGCTTTCCTCTGAAGGTCTTCATGAGAGCCAGTTTCATCATGGAGTTTGATGGGTTTTGTAAGACCTACAGTATTACAGAAAGGCTGACCTCCAGGTCTTAAAATAACAACTGACTGTTGTTGTTGCTGTTGTTATGTAATTCCATAATTCCATGTGTTATTTCATAATTTTTGAAAATCTAGTATTGTTCTAGAACAAAACAAAAACGAAATTTGCAAGTGATCCCAAACTTTTATAAATATAAATTATATATCTATAGAAAATGTGTGTGTTTGTGTGTGTGATCGATTTGTGGTTCAGAGAACTCCCTTTGAGTGAAAACAAACCTGAGATGTCTGCACTTTCCCCCACACGACCTCAAAAATCAATCCTACTCAGACTCAAATATTTGGGTCAACTGTAAAAACCCCATTGTTCTCCCTGAAATTTAGACGTTTCAGATATTTCCCCAGGATATCTAATTAGCGTTCGCTCCTTTAAGTCCTGACTTTGTATTTATAGAGGTATAATGAATTTTTAGCGACATCGACGTGACTGAAAACCACAAATCTGTCCTCAAATAAATGATGTGGACACTAAAACAGATCCAGAGTCTAACCTTTTTCCCCAGTCCTGCTAAGTGATTGCTTCTTTGTCCGAGCTCAGATAATGAAAGGAGCGGCTTAGGAAGGCTTCAGAGGCTTGGGACTTGACCTGTCACTCAGCTAATCCAGAGCTTTAGGAACTCGTTACAAAGGCGGTGTCTGCAAGGAATTGAGCATTTGAGGCCGGTTTGCCAGTTTGTCTTAGAAGCTGCCGACAGATAAGTTGTGTATGGCTTTCTAATGCATTGTGTTCTACATTTTATCTCTATTAGTCATTCGCTGAAGGTCGGTATATTTGCTAAATAGTAATGTCTTCCAAAAACAGTGATGTTTTCGATATCTTTCCCTGAATCAAGCTCGCTGTCCCATAATGCACAGCACTCCTGATATCTTTTGTGCACTTACTGTATGTGGCTGTGAGCTTCGGAATCTTGAAGGTTGCACTTTTATTAGCTCTCTATGACCACGTTTAGTGATAACAAAGGCTAGAAATCTGTTCGCTCACCTCAACGTACGCTTAGGGTGTGATAAAAAATGAATCTATAAAAAAATATCGCTTTAAACCAATGAAGCAAGTGACAGGAAATCTAAAACATAAAAGCACCGTCATAATATTATAATAACAAAATGAACTATAAGCAGTAAAACTGTCAATAAAACCATGAAACGGGGGTGCGACAGACAATAACAAATCACTGCATCATGCCTTTATAAATAAATAAAAACAATGTAAGTGGTGTTGCACAGATACAGATGTCGGTAATGAAGCCATTAAGAAAGCGACGAACCGAGGATGCTTGTTACAAGTTGTGTGTATGGTGGTCGCGGGGTGTGGACCTTGTTGTTTTCTCACATACAGTAAAAGTGTTCCAAATGTTGTTGGATTGTTTTCTTTTTAAAAGGAGGCTTACGATGTCTTCTTAACTATAAAAGTTCTTTCAACACATAAACTTCTTTTCAACATAAAGCTCAACTCATTAAATAATGCAGATACAGGCAGCACAGTGGCGTAGTGGTTAACACTGTGGCCTCGCACCTCCAGGGTTGAGGGTTCGATTTCTGCCTCGGGGTCCGTGTGCATGGAGTTTGCATGTTCTCTCCATGCTTGGTGGGTTTCCTCCGGGTACTCCGGTTTCCTCCAACAGTCCAAAGACAGACAGAGTAGGCTAATTAACATTTCCAAATACCCCATAGTCTGAGAGAGAGTGTGTGTGTGTGTGTGTATATGCTTGTGAGCCCTGCAATGAATTGGCACCCCATCCACGGTGCACCCTGTCCCATTCCCAAAGTCCTTTGGGATAGGATCCAAACTTCCTGCAACCCTGTACAGAGAATAATGGAGATACAGGTTAATGGAGATACCATTTGTAAAAGTTCACATCCAATATTCAGAAATATTGGTTGAGGTCTGCGGCTTAGTGGTGGCTTATTAGTTAACACAGTGGCCTTGAACCTTCCAGGGTCTGGGTTCGATTCCCACCGCAAGGTCAGTGTGCATGGAGTTTGCATGTTCTCCCACTTGCTTGGTCGGTTTCCTCCGGGTACTCTGGTTTCCTCCTACAGTTCAAAAACATGCAGATTACGCTAATTAGCAGTCCCACATTGCCTGTAGTGTGTGAATGAGTGTGTGAATGTGTGTATGTATGTGTGCGCCCTGCGATGGATTGGCACCCCTTCCAGGGTGTACACCACCTCGTGCCCTAAGTCTCCTGGGATAGGCTCCAGGCCCCTCCATGACCCTGTATACTGGATAAAGCGGTATAGACGATGAGTAAGTGTGATCCTGGGATTTTTAAATGCAACAGTCTTTAGAGATTACGCAAAACAAAAAACATCCAGCGAGTGGTAGGTCTGTAGGAGGAAGGAGAATCACCATGATGGTTCAAGCTGACCAGAACGCTGTTGAAAGTAAAATAAACACTCTTCACTGCCATGATGAGAAGAAAAGCATCTCAAAATCTGCAATATACATGGCTACACCAGCAGGAGAGCACACTGGGTTCCAGTCCTGTCTGCCAACACTGACTAGACAAAGACCAGCATGAATTGATATGTTTATAAACATTTTCATTATAAAAAATATCCTGCAGATAGTCATGTTCATTGAGAACTACATTTGTAGCGCGACGTCAGATACAGACACTACTCTGTATTATGCATTCAGCCATGTCCGACCCTTGGAGATTTCATGCTTACGCTCTGCATGCTCTACGATCTTGTGCCAACTCCTTCATTTCACTCATGTTCTTGCCAGTGTCTGTCTAGATGGTGTGGAGCCAGCGAGTCCTGTGCCAGCCTGGTACCACTGACCATTCCTAGCATGAGGTCTTTTTCAAAGTGAAGCATTATGTTTCTGCTTCCAACAAGATGGTTTTTATGTGATCGCTCACCTCTTTTGTTCATCACTTTTGGCCTTTCTCCAACATCAAAAGCCTAGATTGTCTTTCTGTCTAACTTTTTTAGTGACCAGGTTTCACGACTATAGGTTGCAATTGGGAACTCTATGGTTGTGACGAATCTGCATTTCGTCAGACACGTCTAGTGGTACCTCAATCAGATGTTTGCAAAGTTCAGATGTTGTTTCTGCTTCCTGCGTCGCATCACCACATTGGAGTGTACAGCTGAAGACTTTTGCTGGTGTAGTTTTTCAGCCACAGCTTCAGTTTGTGAGAGCATTACAAAACCATTTAGGAGAAAATCAATTTGTCGACCTTGTCTCCTCCACCGCAGTGCAGTCCTAGTAACAAGTTTCCACAAGTAATAAGAAGTGCTAGGGAAGAAATCTCAATCAATAGCCTTTGTCTTGTGTCATCCGTTTCTCATCAGAAAAATGACGGTGAAGGAGTTTTGGATGGAACTGCAAGGAATTCGTCTGAAATTACATACATTTTGTGCATGCCTCCAATGAATATTTATTATTGGTGGATTAATAATTTAGCCCAGGTCTGGTAATGTAATTAAATCCTATTTCACTTAATAATAATCCACCTGCACTGTAATTATATGATGATGTGTTTTACCTGTGCCATTTTAACACATTTTATAATAATAATCTATTGATCAAGACATTCTCCCTCTATTACATGGTTTAGCAATAAGCACAAATCACATTACTTTATATACATAACCTTTTATAACAGTAGCATACAAAGGGTATGGCTGAAAATATAAATAGGCCCTGAATAAAAGGGGTGATTAATAAAAAAGTATTTTCTTTTTTTAATAACCTGCAATTGAGACATGAAACCATCCCGGGTTCTATCAGAGTATAGGAGGGTTTGAGATCTTTGAAAGTTTAAAGGTTCTCGGTTGCTTGACGATGTGACATCACATCCCTTAATCTCCTACGAATTGGCTACGATGAACCAGTCAAAGTTATGTTGTACTCACACATCACTTACAGTTTACTTTTGACCCTATGGAGCAAGCCTATGCTGAACCTCCATGAACAGTCTAAGAACTTAGAGAGTTCAAATGTAACCTAACAATTTACTATGAATTATCCATTTGCTGCAATTTGTCAATCTTCTTTCTCTTTCGGCTGTTCCCTTTCAGGGGTCGCCACAGCGAATCATCTGCCTCCATCTAACCCTATCCTCCGCATCCTCTT
>JAQMYL010000033.1:29415455-29427403 GCA_030014365.1 Clarias pachynema
TCCTGGGATAGGCTCCAGGCCCCCGCGACCCTGAATACAAGGATAAAGCGGTATAGAAGATGAATGAATGAATATATCAAACTTCTGGTTTTTTTTTTTTTTGGTATAAAGATGCAGGAACCAGACATTTGTTGGTTTTATATTCACCTCTGTGAGTTAGTACAGTATTTGGCTTCAAAATCAGTTTTGCACAGCTGCATCCTGATTTTTACCTATTCTTTTGGCAAGTTGCTCAAGCTCTTTCAGATTGGATAGAGAACATTTGATTAACAAATTTCAAGTCTAGCCAAACAGTGTAAATCAGGTTAATGTCTGGGCTTTAAACTACTTAGAATTATGGGGGCTTTCCCTCGTGCATGAGTTTGATCCTGAACCTGTGCCATCTCAAGATCATACTTGAAAGTTTTGAAACTTTCAGCAGTTCATAATTTATGTGAAGGTGGCTAGTATGTGTTTGTAGGTGGATCACAGATTTTTGAAGGTGGTTAGTGCCTCTTCATAATCAAACTGGGAGTCCAAAAATATGTTGAATATTATAGTGTTGACATGGACAGCTTTGAGCCTTCACTATCAGAAAGCTGTCATACAGGGAGGGGAACAAATTCACCAAAATGGTTTAATCCAACCCTGTGCACTAAACTATACTTGGCATGCTCTGTAGATATACTGCACATGTTGACATTTAGTACAATTTCTCTAGTCACAGGTGTCCATGGAAATGTATACTGTAGATTTATAGTCTGATCTGGTGCATTTCTTAGATGATAATTGGTGTATAGACAACTTTTAATCTGCTGTGTTTGTTTCCAAGGCATGAGTTAGATTTGATTTTAAAACTTTCAGCACTGGTTGGTACTTTGGCACTTTAATGGGAAGGAAAACAGTGCGTTATGAGTTACCCGAGAAACTTATTGTAGGCTGTACTATAATTATATTATCTGTCTGCGGTGGAACAAAAGGTGCAGATTTTTATAATTACTGCCTTAATGGGGTTAATACAGATAAATTCTAGTAGGAAGCTAACAAATGTTCAAAGATATCGATCAAGAACCCTGTAGATAAAATTACTGCAAGCTCCTATTTGTTTGCTCTGGTGTTAAGGATGCTGTTCTTTTAAAGTTTCTCTTTTATCGACTGTTGTGTGTTTTTTTCAATTCCCAAACAAGCTTAACAGCAAGAAGACTTCAGCAAAAAAATAAATAAAAAAAGCGATGAAACAATTTGATGATACTTTGTACTAGTCATATACAGTAGTTAGAAGCAATACCAGCATCGCTTGCAGTATGCTCCAGTGTTAATTAATATTGCCTTTTATCAGCTGTGCGCTAAAATGATCCTGATTTGGTTTATAATCCCACTGGGATAATAAGCTTTGTTTCATACAGTGTTAATTCATATTTGTATTTATTTGATGATGGTCAGTGTGCAGAAATGAAGCGTTGTGGCTTCCAGACACGTCTCCTGTGATGCACACAAGACTTTATGATGATTGGTTCCTGACGTGTACCACTGATGTAGAGCAGCCTGGAGAACTATTCCTCAGGACTACATTCAAAATACAATAAAGTCTGGCTTTCCGGAAGCAAAATATGAAGGAATGAGGGCTCAAGACTTTTACAGAGTACTGTTCAATAAGAAAAATAAAATATTCACGTCTTTGTTTTGATCAGTAAGTGCATTTAGTTCTAAAGTTCTAGTTTTCATCCATGTGCATAATCTCCATTGTGTACCCGTTAATTCATCACATTAACAGTAGTGATGTGTCATATGTGAACGAGTCTGATCTTTGATTCAGATCTTTGCGGGTGCTTTCACACTACGGTCTTGGTCACGGACCTTGACACAAAGTAAGGCTTCTGTGCACTCTTGTTCTCTTTGTGTTTTTTTTTAATGGCTCCCAAATCATCCAGGTGCCATCTATTGTATTGAAAAGCGTAAATACTGTATGCAAGTGTACTCAGGTACGAAACAGTATTAATAATGCAAAAGGTGGCCAGAGGGGAGAAGGGAAAAGGGAGCAATCGAATCTGGGGACTGTACGAAGCAATTGTGTATCAAGTCCCCTTCATACAAACATTTGAGTTACAAACTTTTGAAGATACAAACCTGCTTTCTTGCATCCCAGGATGTCTGGAAGCAGTGATGAAGCTGGTACTGCTAAGAAGCGTTAAGTAATAATGATGGAGACAAAAGTAAAAAGAATTGAGAGAATGGAGCAAGGTGAAAAGATGGCATTGACATTGTTCGTTCTTTTAACATGAATCGTTCTAAAGACCAAGAACAAGATCATGGAACATGTTAGTGTATAGCTAATTGTGTTAGTATCCAAATACCCAGACTATGTTTGTTGGACTTACGAACAAATTGGACTTATGAACAAGCTTTCGCAACAGAACTCGTTCGTATGTAGGAAACTTTCTGTAGCCTACAGTAAGATAACATTACGAGATGACTTGAATATCTGAAGTAACACAGTGCTTTCAACAAAATGCATTTGGCTCTGCTTTTTTTTGGTAAAGAGAAACCATTTAGAAATATCTTGAGTGAGAAAAGTGAGATTTGTCTGTAAATGAGGCAATGTGATGTTTTAACATCGTTGTGTTTGTAAAGTATATTTAGAAAGCGACCATCATGATAAGTTCTAAATAGAAATTCTATTTAGTAAGAGTTACTTTTTAATAATTTAATAATCAGGACACAGCAAGCACAATAATAATAAAATAACAATACATACAGTAATGATTTCTTTTGTACTGTTTTTGCCAAAGCGGTTATGCAAGATGATGGTTTTGCGTTTGTTTTTTATTGAGTGTAAGACAAGAATGTTACAGCATAATGTTAACCTGTATTGTAAATGGAAATCTAACATTTTATCAAAAGCGTAAGTGAAAGGCAAAGATTGATGAGTCATTTGTGAGGCGAAAGATCCGGTTTAATTGCATCGATCCACTGACAGAGACCTGGAATTTTCCTCATGATAAGAAAACTCTTACTCCCCTCACACAATGTACTGTACTGTATGTTGCTAGAATAGGACTCGGTAGTAAATAAAGGAAGACTGCTGAGTCATCAAAGCCCACCGTGAGCCGCAAAACCACAACCAGCAGGCATCGTTTCCAGGCTCCATACAACACAACAGCATTTATAATGAATACTTGTGCTCATGACGTTTGACCCTGGATATAAGGAGGTCTTGCACAGTAGCGTTCCTGCTCTCCGATCTGAGAGCGCACAACCCTAACTGTAGCAGTGATTCTTAAAGACTTAAAGCAGAGGAACAAATGAACGTGTCATGGGGAATGGAGGGAAAACTCTGTCCCCAGGCAGCTGCTGCGGTGGGACCAGAGAGCAACATGACTCAACCGAGCTGCACTAATTGAGACGTAATAGCTTCCTAAATTAGCCTGGCATTAATGTTTATCCATTGGAGGTTTGCTTTCTGTCTCATTGATCAAGGGATCGCTGGAGTATACGGAAAGAATAAATACGTCGAGTCATTCCCGAATCATGCTGTTTCATCCTGTAACAAACCAGGAAGTGCTGATCTGGCACTATTGTCTTTAAAAAGCAAAGACTGATCCGATTATTAATCAGTGTTATAAAGATTGATGAAAAACAACGAATAATATTATCTTTTTTATTCTGCGGGGAAAATGAACCCTATATCACAAGGCTAGTTTTATGTTTCCTCTTCTGTTCACACTTTTGTCATTTTCATCAAGAGAGTGCCATTATTTTAGAGCATTGGAGTGGAATCAGAAATCAACCACAGAAAGCAACCTTTAATTTAGAAGAGATTAAATGCAAATGGCAGCCGGCGCTGAACCCGGCGAAGGTTTTAGCGAAACGGAACGCTGTGCTACTTAGATTTTATCCCGCATTAGGATGAGGTTAAGCCACCTCGTCAACCTCTGATGAGTAATTAGCTGTACTTGCTTGTGTGGTTGTCGCGGTGTTCCCGAGACAGAGGGTGAAATATCGTTTGGAGAACAAAATGCCGTAAACAGTGATGAATGCGAGCTAGTTCATCAGTCGAGGTCCCCGTTTGAATTCCGAAGTGAATTGAAGATTGAAGTGAATCTTAAAGCTGATTAAAGATCGTCGCTCCATTTTAATCGTGTTAACTGGTTGGTTCAGATGCACTGTGGGATGTCATACCCGTGATCATAGGTATTTGGTCTAAAAATCTAAAAATACGGGGGCCGTTCAAGTCAAGCCAGGACATGGGATGATCAAAGTCGCTTCACCAACACCACTTGCACGTTACAAGTTTAAGTTATATTACCCTGACGTCATCCTGACCTCGCTCCTAGCCATTTTCACATGTTCGGGCCTTTAAAGGAGTTCCTGGGAGGCCGGGGTTTCAGACGTGAAGCAGGCAGTCTTATCATGGCCACGACATACAGGGAAAACTTGATGGTATCCAAGCACTAGTAAACGCTGGGATAAGTGCATTAGTGTGCAGTAGCAGTGGATTATATAGAGAAATAAAAAAGTTTTTTTTTTTTTTTCTTTTGTAAATGTTTTCTATTATCCTGCATAATCAAAAGTCCTGGTTTGACTTGGACAACCCTCATATTCAACTGTTTCTATAAGGAATGGTTGAAGACTCTGACACTGGATGTTAAACAACTTTATATAGACAATTATTCCTTATTAACCTTTTTAATCTTTTAACCTTTAATCTACTTGTACCGCAACGTTTTGCCAAAGGTTGATATTGTTCCTCAATAGAAAATACATCTCGTGGAACATCTAGGAGACAAGTTATTTACGGCTATCACTTAAGTCCAGCAATGATAATCAATAATTTCCTTTTGCTCTCCCTCTTTCTTTCTCTCCCGCTCCTGTTCCTGAGCTGGTGCTATAGAAACAATAATGTCATAGAACGAGACGAGGACGTTAATATAAAAAACGTTATTCTATGGAACGCATTGCGGAATTACTATCCGATCCAGAATAATGGACATTCTATCCGATCCGATGTGATGAAATATAAAGATCTGATAACATCCATGTTCGATTGAGTAGGTGAACACGTACCTGCGATTTGTCTTGCAGCCGGAGACTGCAGAGTAACATAGTGGCGTGAATGTTAATTGCCTGACCCGTTCAGTGTAGTTGTGTGACTGAGTGCAGATCTGTCATCTGTCATTAAATATTCAGGATCATACACTGATGGGGTCAGTTCAGGGTGCTCACACACTCCTAGACCTTACAATGCATTAACATCTCTTAACTAAAAAATAAATAAATAAAAATGGAGGAAGAAGAAGCAGCACACACCATACAGGCGATTATGTAATACGAGTCACGTCAGTCAGCCTGTACATTATGCATGGCAAGTGATGAATGGTTCTTTGCATCTGTTCTCCAGGGCTAAAGTTAATTTATTAACCACTGAGCTGCACAGCACCTGGAGAGGAAACAGTTCGAGAGGTATATTGAGCTGCACACACAAATGCATGAGTGTGTTTTTTTTTTTTTTTTAAAGTCCCTAAGGAGAGTGCTGTCTCATGTGAAGTGACAGTGGTGAGATATTGCAACTGGAGAACCCTTTTAAATTGAATTCTTCTTTCATTGTGTGTGACAGTAACCACTAGAAATATCAGAGTTCTTATTTTGCAATGTTTTTATTTCCATGAACGAACGTGAGATATATTACTACTTTTTTTTTTCTGGTTGTTGTTGTTGTTGTTGTTGTTGCTGCTAATACAGTACGTATCCCTCATTTCCTGCCGTGCCGACTCTTAAATCCTGAACCAGAAGTACAGACGTCGGTCTCGTGAACGTATTGACATACAATAATGCAACGAAAACATTGGGCTCCATTACTAATCAAGCTGCATAATTTATGTTCCAGCATTACTTATTCATTACTGTGGGTCTGTACGGAGCGACGGAACGCATGTGCCAATACGCTCCTGGGAGGAAAAAAAAAAAATCCATATTAATCACGGCATGCAAATTTGAAACTGCGTTTCCATCGGCTTCGCTTTATTGTTGCCCTTGACTACGGGCTGTTCATCTTGTCTTACTTACGTGGAGACGATGCGTAACAGGCATCAGATTCATGTTCAGGGAGTTATAAAAAAAAATTGCTGTAAATTAAAAAATATACATTCTAAACCGCCCATTGTGTGTTTATACTGTTAAATTCAGATGAATTAATGTTTCGGATGGGTTAGAAATCGGTGAATAGACCTCGTGTCCTCGCGTGTGGTTGCAGCTACTACTGTGAATGAGTGCAAGTCTTTAATCTCCTGGCTCTGATGTGTAAGAGCTCTGAAGCTGGAATTGCAGAGGTGTTGAGATCGAATGAAACAAACAGATTTGTGAAAAGAAAGAAAGTCAGTTTCATTCTGGGGGAGTGAGCGTTGATGATAAAATCATCAATCTGGAAGGAAAATCTCAATCTGGAATCAATGGATGACATTTTTATGCTCTGGCACACATAAATAAACAGCAATTAGAAAAGCTGAGCTGTAACTCGGCTCCGGGTTTACCTGCTCACTACCGAGCGTCAGGGCTTCCCTCGTACTGTAGGTCAGCTTTCATCTCAGCGGTTTTCCTAGTGCCTCATGATGCCCTTTGAAAATAGTTGCTATGTGGAAATAATTTTGGCATCTGAGTGTAAAAAAAATAAATGAATGACATTTAAAGATGGGAAGCTTATTACTATGTCTGCATTTCGTTTTTGCTTATCATAAATGTATGAATCATTTTTTTTATACCTATATAATAATTTATACAGATTTTGAAGTCAGGGTTTGGTACTTTTTTTGGTACATTGAGTGCATAACGTTTTTGTAGCAGGTCTTATCATTAGACAATTACAGCTCCAGACGAACAACTTTTTTCATCATGTCATAGTTTATTTAACAAAAATAAAGCCAAAAGAAAAAAAAAAGTGGGCAATGTTACAGTAAGTACCTCTCATGTTTCAATAGCGTTTAGATCCATTTCTTGAAGCACCTTGAAGTAGTCATTTCTTCATTGAGGTTGAGGTCTGTTAAGGTCCCACCAAAGCATTTCAACTGGGTTGAGGTCTGAAAGTTGACTAGGCCATTCCACAAGCTGGATTCTTTTATCATTCTGCCGTTCTGATGTAGACTTACTGGTGTGCGTCGGATCATTGTCCTGTTGCATGACCCAATTTCGACTAAGCCTAAGCTTTATGTGTCAGACAGATGGCCTCACATTTGCATCTAGAATACTCTGATATAGAGAGGAGAGTTACACCTCGGTCACAAGGTGCCCGGGTCCTGTGGCTACAGAATCAGCCCAAATCATTACCTCTCCACCACAGTGCATAACAGTGTGTATGAGGTGTTTATGCTGAAATGCTGTTTGATTTTTGCCAAACATGGAGCTAGGCATTATGGCCAAAGGACTTTGCAACAGTTTGTCCATAAGACATTGCTTCAGAAGTCTTTTCGGACTAGATGACATGAGAGGGGAGCGGCTCATTCTGTTTATCATAATACAGTGAAACCTCGGATTGCGAGTAACGCGGTTTGCGAGCGTTCCACAAGACGAGCAAAGATTTGTAATAAATTTTGACTTGGAAACGAACAAGTCTTGGTTTATGAGTACCGAGTATCAGGTATCAACGAATGCGCTTCTTGTTTTAAGCGTCACATGATCACAACTGAGCCAACGGTTTTTCTCTCTCATGCGCTGCGGAATTGTGGGTAATCGTCTCCCCTGCTGGGACTTAGTGCAAAGATTTTTACTCTTACTGGTATAATCAACATTTGTGCGCACGTGTACTGTTTACTATAACATTGTGATCATGTGTGTTTGTTTCATCACAGTGTGTACTGTTTCTTATAACACACGTGTATGCGCGTGTGTAAAGCAAAAGAAAGTCTCATTAGAGAGGTTAAAAATCCATTTTCTCACCCAGCCTGTCGTTATGTGTGTGCGTTATATGTCCATATATACATATACCATGTCGGTTCACACACTCTCTCTCTCTCTCTCTCTCTGTGTCAAATTACACGTGCGCACACACACAATGCACACACTCCGCAGCGCAAGAGAGGGAAAAACACACACACACACAGCGTCTGCGCGCATAAACTGAAACACTTATCTGTCGTGATTTATTTATTTTTTTTTTTTTAAAGGTAAAGTGCAGGTTAATTTGTTTTATTTTTACTTTTTATTTATTTTGAATTATTTGAATGTATTTATTTTTTTGGGCTGTAGAACGAATAATTTGAGTTTCCATTATTTCTTATGGGAAAATTTCGTTTGGTTTACGAGTGTTTTGGAATATGAGCCCACTTCCGGAACGAATTATGCTCATAATCCAAGGTTCCACTGAATGTCTTTAGCTGCACTGTAATATTTTCATTACTGGAACTATAGCCAAAATTTGTGTATGTAGACGTGCGGGGGGTCTATTTATCAAAAATGTAACATTTAATTTTATTTCTGATCGAAAGAACGAAATGAACTAAATGATTAAAAAAATTATTTGAAAAAAATTCATTTTGAAGACCGAAATTCAAAGAACCTAGTCACTAAAATGATCCAAACTTCTCATCACTAATATACAGTAGTGGTAGGTTGGATTTAGTTTAGCTAAATTAACCACCAGCGTTTGTGGTGCTACATATACTTCTCATTTTAACATGCAGTTTATAAACAATTAGTTTAAACTTTAAAGTTTAAAGAATGAGACAGATATGACTCAATACCAGTGTAATTGGTAGTAATGTTGCTTCTGTTGGTTATCTACTACGAACCCAACTAATTCTGTTTTGTGATGCATGACAAGAAAGGGTTTGGTGTATTGTTAAGGGGTTTCCAGTATTTTGTAAAATGCTCAATGATAATACTAATACAAATATGACAAAACTTTACATCACGAGAGTCAAAGTTGTCTTGATCAGATTTAAAAAAGGAAAAACTCGAATCTTGAAAAGACAGTGCTCCCTCAGAACTTTAGTTTGACATCCCTGAGTCAGATGGATAGATGGATGAAGTGGAACAAGAGGGTGCGGATATTGACGCGGAGCAGTGCTGTAGCTCAACGAGCGGAAGCTCGACCTGGAAGATAGGTGATGAAAGGAAGGCAAAAAGAAGGAGAGGGATAGGTGCTCTGAAATCTGTCACAGGAAGGGGAGGAGAGGAGAGGAGAGAGGCTGAGGGAGAGGATGTGATGAGTAATAGAGGGATGAAAGATGGAGATGAAGGGAGGGAACGAGGGATTGGCAGGGAGGGAATGGCATAGATGCGTCAAGCTGTGAAAGTGAGCTCTGCCAAGGACTGTTAGCCGTGCTGATGTCATCGCTGATGTCAGGTGAACAATGTCAGACGCTAGCTCCCGAGCCGATTGGCCAGAGAAGGAGACGGTTGTCACACGCAGACCTGGACAGAAATTAGAGGGCGTCAGAATGCGTCGCTTTTTCTGATGACTATTTGAGGTCATCACTGATGTCAAGCACGATGTGTGCGTGTGGTAGTACACATCTCTATGCCTCGAACTTGCTACGCTGTTAGCAATGTCACACAGCTTCATGTCCCTCTTTCATCTCTCTTGATGTGCTCGTTTCCTGCAGTGGCAGCTGAGTGATGGCAATCAGCTTATCCATCAATCCACGGCCCGAATAAATGGTCGGCCATGTTACTCTACGTGAAAACGCCACACCAATCATGGCACATCACCAACCAGAAGGCATGTTATGAATATTCACGCTTAGGAAGCAATTAAAAAGTTTGATCTAATTGAGTGCTTTTGCATTTTGATGTATCACTTGTGTGTGGGTGGGAATAATTATTGTAAGGTGTATGGGGGGGGAGGAGTTGCAGGAGGGGTGGTCTGATTGATCTGTGTGGATGAGCATTGAGATTTATTCATATCTCTGTGTTCCCTGAGTTCTGTGACCCCAGAGTTCCTCCTTCATTACCATATAAAGCAGATTTTTCTCAATTCTGAAGGAACGCAACTCGGGCTTAGAGAGAGAGAATGACGGAGATGAAAAGCAGGAATGGATGCATGAAAGAAAAGAGCTTTATATATATGGTCACCTTTCCTCCCATCGTCGGCTGCAAAGCAAATCATATTCATAACAATCGTAATTGTGGCCTTGATAGCTCGGTGCTGTTTAATGCAGCAAACCAGCTGAGCGAGGTTGCGGGCAGGTTTCCTGCTTCCTGTCAGTCAAAGGAAGATGTCGCGCTCTCAAGCCTATAGGATTCTCTATCATGTAAAGGGTAAAAACACCAACAGGCGTGGCTTTGATTGCATTGAATTGCTTTTTTTTGTTGGTAAGTTGTACTTGAGTTGTAGTTACACAGCACTGTTCAGTTCAATTTGTTTTTGCAAAATGTAATGTAAAGTTGAATGAGTTATGTTTTACATGGTTTAAAACCATAATATCAATTTAAACATAAGTCAGACGTGTCTCATTAATTATCTTACAGCGGGCGCAGAGAATAAAATCGGCTGGGCCTTTGGCTTGGGTCTGGAAAGACTCGCCATGGTTCTGTTCGGCATCCCGGATATCCGACTGTTCTGGAGCAAGGATGAGCGATTCCTGAACCAGTTCCGTCTGACCAACATCAACGATCCTGTGACCTTTCAGGTAGGACCATTTGTTTTTTGAATGAGTGTGTGAATGGGAATGGGTGTCTGGTGATAGACCAATATCACATTCGGAGTGTCTTCCTGTTTCATACCCATGTTTCTCAGGATAAACTCACGATCTACTGCAATTATAAGCAAAATAAAGCATGAACGTAAAGTGGGTATTACCTCTCAAGCAGTACTGTAGCCCCAAAGCACGATGTTTCCACCCCCATGCTTCACAGTAGGTATGGTGTTTTTTGGATGCAACTCAGCATTCTTTCTCCTCAAAACCTGAAGTTCTATCTTGGTTTCATCTGACCGTATTACATTCTCCCAATCTTCTTCTGGATCATCCAAATGCTCTCTAGCAAACTTCAGACGGGCCTGGACACGTACTGGCTTAAGCAGGAGGTCACGTCTGGCACTGCAGGATTTGAATCCCTGGCGGCACAGTGTGTTACTGATGGTAGCCTTTGTTACTTTGGTCCCAGCTCTCTGCAGGGCTCTCTAGGTTCCCCGTGTGGTTCTGGGATTTTTGCTCACAGTTCTTGTGATCTTTTTGACCCCACGTGGGTGAGATCTTGCGTGGAGCCCTAGATTGAGGGAGATTATCAGTGGTCTTGTATGTCTTCCATTTTCTAATAATTGCTCCCACAAGTCCCACAACTAATTCTGTTTTGTGATAGCTCGGTGCTGCCATGCAAAATATACGTAGGAACAATGTTAGATTCTTACCTATGTAGCTTTTATTACGTTTATTCATCTATTGTATAAATCAGAGACTAAGTTAGCTAATAGTAGGTTAGTTTTACTTTGCATAAAGTTTTTACTTTGAACAAACTTGTGTTCATGGTTGTAAGAAAGATGCACTGCCTGGCCAAAAAATAAATAAATAAAAATAATAAAGTCGCCATTTTAGAAGGGACAAAATATTCGGCAGATCAAGCAAAGGAGATTTGAAATTACTGGAACTGGGTTAAGTACCCTGAACCGTCAAGAAAATTTAGTCATAAAAAATCATGAATGGACATTATTTAAACACTTGGTGAAGTTGGCATGGTAAAAAAGTCAACAGTAAAAACGGTGCTATGTTTAATAGTGAAAGGAAGATCGTTTCCATACACACACACAATGTGACGAGAACTCACGGGATTGGGACTAAACAACTGTGTCCATAAGAAACCCACTTGTTAGTGAGAATAATCAGAAAAAACACTTAAATTTCCTATGGATCATGAAAATTGGCCTTTGAAGCAATGGAAAAAGGTCATGTGGTCTGATGGGTCTAGATCAGTGGTTCTCAACCTTTTTTTGCAGTGGGCCGCACTATGTCCAAGTTCAAATCTCACGGGCCGCATATTATTTA
>JAQMYL010000033.1:29430671-29445298 GCA_030014365.1 Clarias pachynema
CCGAGGGCGACAGTGGCAAGGAAAAACTCCCTGAGATGGTGATAGGAAGAAACCTTGAGAGGAACCGGACTCAACAGAGAACCCATCCTCATTTGGGTGATAACAGATAGCAGGAATTGATCTGCATTCATACTGTGTGTTAGGTTTTTTGTTTCCATACTGTGTGTTAGGTTTTTTTGTTTTTATGTTTGTTGATTTACAGCCATGCATATATTGTCCTGTAATGTTAATTATTTATGAATTTTTAAGTTATATATGGAAATACAGAATGATTTTGTACATAATTATGCAGACATGATAAACATATATAACAAAATTGGTACAGCTTATAACATGGTGCCTAAGACTTTTGCACAATACTGTGTATATGTGTATAGTATATAGTATATACGCTTTAAGTATTTTTATTATTATTATTATTATTATTATTATTATTATTATTCACCATATGAATTAATTCAGGCATTTATCATTTGTTAAAGATAACTACCGCAGAAAATGTTATTTAAAATAACTTTCATTTAAACCATCCCCAAAAGCACTGATGCTACACAATTTCTATATACAACGTGATTTATATCTTACAAAAAGAAAAGAAAAAAAAAACACTGTTGCTTTACTAAGCAGGCACTTGCTCATTAAACATGTTAGACGAATCTGTTCTGATCATTCAGCGTTAATCATAATCATATTTTGCAGTACACCATAAAGACAGTTATATTACAGCACACAGATGTTAGATGCGCTGTAGCAGAGATTTCATCCATCTCTCTTCTCAACTATGAAAGATTTTATTCCTGTGTGCTAAAAGCCTGCCGAGCATCTAATCATTGGCATTCCTCCTCACACCTCTGTTTGGAATTTCCCTCATCCTTAGTGTTTCTCTCTTTTTCCTTTCACAATTATTTCGAGGTGAAGAGAGCACCACACACACACACACACACACACACACACACACACACACACACACACACACACACACACACACACATTAGCCTGCAGGGTCAGGAGTGTGAATGCAGCTACAGCCATCTGTAATTCATGCCAGATTCCTACTGTGATGTGTGTTCCCTTTTTCTGGCCATGATGCTTTTCATGAAAATGTGGTTATTACAACGATTGTTGTCATTAATTAGATTCATGTAGGTGCAAAAGATTAACACATGCAATCCTTTTCAAAATAATTTTCCAGGCTCATAGTAGAGTTGAAAAATAATCTCATCAAGATATCTTTGCTATCATGATCTCAATCTTATGGGTCAGCTTTTCTGCCTCTGTTATACATATTACATTTATTTTCCCCAAAACAATATAGAAATGTTTTTGTTACTGTAACTTTATAAACTCCAGATTGATATAAAGATATGCACAGTTATCCTGAGCATCTTTATTACCAAGACTTTTTTTTTGGTAATGTGGGTGTAAAAGTGATTAACATTTACAGAATACTTCCAGCACAGCACAGTGATGAGACGTTTAACCGCAGTTAGATACTTGAACAGTGCAAACGTTTTACAGAAAGCCTTACGTCATCGTATGGCGATCCCAGCCGAGGAGCCCAGTGCAGCCGTTTCCATGAATGTTCCCATGAGGTGTTTTAGCGGGTGGAACACCTGATCTTTGAAAATCGACAGATAACTTAACTTGTGAATGAGACGCATCCGTCTGTGGGAACTGTACACACAATCATTCACCAACACCACTTGCACCTTGGCTGGGAGTTATTGCCAAATCCCCCATACAGTCCTGATCTCACTCCAAGCCACTTCCATTAAAGGAAGTGTTCAGGCCAATAAAGGAGTTCCTGGGAGGCCGGCGTTTCAGATGTGATCAGGCAGTGCAGAACTGAAAAGACTCTCCACATTGATGATGTCCATGCACTAGTGAAACACTGGGATAAGTGCATTAGTGTAGCAGGGGATTATATGGAGAAATAAAGGGATGTCTTACTCTCATAACAAAAGAAAATTAATGCAAATAAAATTGATGTTAGCCAGCTAGTTGGCCCTACCTCAATATTCTTTTCACATGCGGCTGTTTTGTAATGATTGCCGACGTTCTTATTTATTACTTCTTTATTACTTATAACTATTACTTACTTTTTGCTTTTAATAACGGTTAGAAACTGATGAACAGGATACGACAGGAAGCTCATAGTTTGTTCTCTTGTTCTCATAAATTGGTCTAGCTGAAAGACTTTCACCATAACAGATGTCTGACATCTCATACCTCATGAGTAGACAAATTTCATTCCACTCTGCAGGTTATCATCGTGGACTTTATTGAGGTAAAAACATGTTTAATTGGCTGTTTATGAATAAATAAGGTGTTGATTGATGTACACGTCTGATATCTCTTCTCTTCACTGTCTGTTTAAAGTATGTTGTGGCTCAGATCCACCTCAGACTGCCTTAAGCTGTCAGTTTGAACCTTCGCCTTATATGACACATAACCCCATGGTGCTCTATTTTTCCAGACTACCTTGTTAGGAGTGCGAGGCCAGCTCTGTTAATGCCGCCTGATTGTCTGATTTGTATCTGTAAAGTTTTGTAGAAGTGCAGATTCATGAACATAAAGGATAAGAGCGAGAGTCAGATTTTGTGCTGCAGTTTTCCACTAATTGCCTTATTGTTGTGTCCCTTTCATACATTATTTTTGTTACAGTGATTTTAATATACATGTGCTTGTCCTGGAACTTTATATATAGTATATATAGTGTGTGTGTGTGTATAGGAATATAGAAACACACACACACACACACACACACACACACACACACACACACACACACACACCTTTAGCACTATGAAATCTGGTGCTGTAAATATTGAACTTTAAATGTTTTTGAATGTGACATTTTAATCCACCGAAATGATCTATATGTAATAATTTTAATGCCTAAGGGAAAAAACTCAGTAAAACTGTTTTGAACTATGCATGTGGATGAATATGCAATTTGGAAATGTCACCCGTGCAATTCATGCGTTGCAGCTCCCAGCATGAATAGCTTTGCTTTGTATTGGTATTTAGTTCCTGTCACATTTTGTTTATATATAAACACATACATTTTAGTTTTTCCTACTTCCTAGTCTTTTCTCTGCCTGTTTGGTCTTTTGCACAATCTTCAGAATGGTTCCACAAAAAAATTTCCTTCGTTAACAAATTCAAATTCTTCTGTACGATTACAATGATCAGCCATGATGTTATCATCACAAAACATTACCGCTTGAACACTGATGACGATTCTATACCAGGAAACTAGTGACCAGATCATGGGTACCCAAGGCTCATTTATGGCAGTGGTCCAGTCCAGTCAGAAAATCCAATGCAGCACAAATCATTGAAGAAAAAGTCAATTCTGGCCATGATAGAAAGGCACCAGGACACCCAGTGCACCACAGTCTGCTGCTCATGGAACCAGCAGGCCAAGAGCCCAAGCCCACTGACCTGGCCTTCAGAATCTCCAGATCCCAGTCTGATCAATCACCAATGGGATGCACCTGACAAACAAGTCTAATCCACAGATACCTCACCCACAAAGGATCTGCTGGCAATGTTCAGGTCCCAGACACTACAGCATACCCCCCAGAGGTCTTGTGGAGTCGTGGCCCTGAGCGGCCAGAGCTACCCAGGTGGCCTCTCTCTCTCTCTCTCTCTCTCTCTCTCTCTCTCTCTCTGTGATTTGCTTAACAGTCTTCTTGATTTCCTATTAGATTAGAAAGTACTTCTTATGTTTAGCTCAGAGTTTTCAACTTCACAATGATTGCTGAAAGTGTTAAAAGATAAAGATCTCCTACATCCAGGCGTAATGTTCTGCGTTGTAATGTAATGGCTGATCGACCCTATACTGTATATCCTACATGCCCAACCCATTTCCCATAAACAGTTCTTCTTGGTGTTTATTTGATTATTAAACATGGAAGACAGCATTTTATTTTATTCCTTCTACTGTACTTGCAACATAACAGGCTGTTCAATTTTATGATGCAATAACACTTGCCTTTCACGTATTCTGTGATTTTCAGCCCATCACCCCTTTTTTTTAAACTAGTTGTCACTTTAAGATGACTTTAAGACATGAGTGTTTTTTTTCCATCCAAAAACTGATTTGTCATCTTCTAAATGTATACAAATATGCATGTTCTTACTAGTAGTGGTTTTCAAAAATGTGCGTGTGATGATCGTGGACCTCAGCAGGTGTTGGGTTCACCATTTATTCCTGCCAAACCCTCTCAATCTGAGCCAGCAGTACTTGTACGACATGATGGACTACGCACATGAAGTTGGCCGAAATCCATTTCTTAGTTATTTTATTAAGCGTAGTGAATCGTGCGAGTGTGTGTTGCTGTGTTGGAAGAGCGAGTGTGATCCAGGCAGTGTAGCGGTCTTGCAGAGGGGAGTTGGATGTGTGTGAGTGATCACCTTTGGTCTGTAGCTGCGTGTCATTCTCCAGCTCATCTCGCTCTCTGCCCTCTGACCATGAGCGAAAGAGCGAGCGAGAGCGAAGGAGAGAAAGGATGTACTTGTCTGCTTTTCTGATTCTTTCATTTATTTATTGTTTCCACTTTGTGATTTTTCTGGGAGAAACACACACAGAGGAATAGCCAGCGGAACAGATGTGTGATGTGTGTTGTGCATCTCCTTCCCTTCCTCCTCTCTCTCTCTCTCTCTGTCTCTCTCTCTCTCTCTGGGGTTTGCTTAGCAGTCTTCTTGATTTCCTATTAGATTAGAAAGTACTTCTTATGTTTATAGCTCAGAGTTTTCAACTTGAGATGCAACCCATAGCAACAATCACAATGATTGCTGAAAGATAAAGATCTCATCAGTATAAGTATAAGATAGTTGTGTATATAATTGCCAAGCATTTTACAGTTTGTCTTGGAACAGAGGAGAATCTGTCATCCTGTCTAGCACTGCCGTAATTATTTTAGTCAGTATCAAGATCCTGCTTATTTAACACGATTACTTTTTGATTTTGAAAACACCATGCATTTGTGGAAATAAAAAATAATAATAATAGTGGAGATAATTTAACTGTAAAAACAAATTTTTAAAAAGTAATGTTAAAAAATGTAAATTTCACATCATGGCTTAGAGAAAGTTTGGAACAGAATGCAACACATTAAATGTTTAACCATGATTATCTTTTTTTTTGTTGTTGTTGGAAAGCCAAAATCATAACTGAAATGAAATTTCGATTTATTGCACAGCCCTAGTGTCTAGTGAATGCTGACGAGAATTCTTTGACAACCAAGGCGACAGAAAGTCTCAAGTCTCAAGTTTCCGGCGACAGCAGTTTCACCCTGTTATATATTCGGAGCAGGATCTCCTTCACTGACAACATTAATATACATATTAAACCTTTTTTTATAGTTAATATCCATACTGTTAAACCTATTCATTCTTAATGTCCCTAAAGGTTCTTGAGATTATTCACCTGTCTAATGTTATCATGTACATCCATTCATTTTGTTAATATTCTGTCTTATTAATATCTTGCCGATGCACCTTAACATACAGTTATTTATTATTATTATTATTATTATTATTATTATTATTATTATTATTATTATTATTGTTATTATTATTATTATTATTATTATTATTATTATTAAGTATCCACACACTTATGTACAGTTCTTAGATTATCCACCTGTCTGCACTAATATACAGTATGTCATATCATTTTACACATATATGCAAAGGTATTTTTTAGGGTTTTATTACATTATCTATTTCTGAGTAATTCTTTATTTAACCGTAGCTGTAATATTCCTGCACACCTTTTTTTTTTTCATAATTTACGAATGAGTTGAATTTCCCTTTGGCTTTAATAAAGTACTCTCATTTTCTATACCGCTTATCCTGTAGTACCAGGGGTACTGAATTAAAATTTAAGAAGGTCCGGTCAAGAAAATGTTCTTCGAGCCGAGGTCCGAATTTCATGTTTGTGTTAGGATTCAGATCTCTCTACATGCAGTCATTGTAAGTCTATACAAAATAAGCCGTTTTAAAATTCATAGCATTTCAGTTATATCTATTGTCAATTTTCAGTAACTACATTAACATCTGGACAGTTTGATCTTTGATGTCCTTACGTATTTCCTTATATGGAATACAAACAACAATTTTTAATTACTCTTTAGTGAATCTTCACGCTGCTGGGCTGTACATAATTGTGAAAGGACTCTGGTTGCTCCGTCACACCGGGCTCTCAGTTCGGGTTCTTTACAGGCCCTCACCCCAGACTGCTTGTGGATATGTTTGCTTTAACAACCTGTGTTTTGTCTCATGAAGGCACTTCACATTACTGCTTTTTATTAGCGCCATGGTTTCAGAACATATGAGACAAACTGGTTGTAAACTTTGTACATTGATCAGTTCATTCATCCTTAACGGTTCAGAAACGATTGTGTGTCGCTCTTCCGTTTCTGTGTCTTCCACACACGGTAAACTATCACATCGATTGGCTCTGTTGAGTGATGCGTACAGTATAGCCACGCCCATCCTAAGTGAAAAAGATTACGCCAGATTACTGGTTTATTAATTATGCTTATTTATCAGAAAAGCATTAGGGTCCAGATTGAATTTTCACTCTGTCCGGATCTGGTCCCCAATCTTTTAACTTTTCTAGATGTAGAAACACAGTTTGAAGATTTCAACGGAGAAATCTGACCAAAAGTCCCTAATATACTCACAGCCATATTGAAACAATATTTCATCCAGATGTACGATTTTTGTATTTGGTCCTAAAGTCTTGGCTGTTATTTCGTCACATTCTCAAAACCTGTTGCTGGTTTGCTCATGATTACTGCACCAGTAATTTCCATACTGAAAGCATTCACGGTGATGAATGATTTCGTCCTTGGCACAAATCCTCAGCAATCCCATCATGTCTGAATTAGGGTTTAACAGTAAAGCTGGGCGAGATCAGACGACCTACTTTACCATTCTCTCATAGAAACAAACTGAACTTTTTTTTTTTTTGCTTTGAAATGCTTAATTAGATTAATAATATAATATAAGACAGTATTAACAACCATCAAAGAGAAAAGCTACAGTAAAAGTACCCCCTAGTGAGGAGTGGGCGGGGCTTACTAGGGTGACATCACATATAATGTTTATGGTTAGCTTAAGTGACTAAGAACGATATTCATGAACTGTATAGAAGTCACGTCTAAGGATATTTAACAAGTTAACAGACTTAAGCAGCTGAGTTGATTGTTTCATTTGTTCAACATTGATGTCTTTAATCCATCTGTTATATAGTTCTTATTTGATTCGATGGCCTCGTCGACCTGAGGTTACTGTCTGCTGCTCTGTCTGCTCTCTCTGACACCGACTCAAAGAAAGAAAAAAAAAAAAAGAGAGACTGGAAATCGTGGCTTGTGTGAAATGAATGTAAATGAACTTGTGCCACTGGCAGTGGAGGTTATCGGGTCGGTGTCAGTTGGATCTTTATCACTGATTCTCACTCATCCTCTTCACTTTGATGAGCTTTGGCATTTCTCTTGGTGTCGTCATACCAGAAGGAGCCAACGAGACACCGAGACTGTACAACTTGAATTTTCTGAGACTGTAAAATGCAGTAGGAAAGAGCTGGTTTCTCACTAATGCTAATATTTAATTTTACTAATATTGTACTATTTTTATTTAATTACCCACTATCTCACTCTTTCTTTATACCTCATATCCTGTACAGGGTCACGAAGCGCATGAGGCATTGTGCACCCTGGACAGGGTGTCAATCCATGGCATGGCACACACAAGCTCACACTCTTTCACACTACGTGCATTTTGGAAATGGCAATTAGCCTATTATACATGTCTTTGGACTGTGGGAGGAAAGTCCACCAATCACAGGGAGAAACTCTGTGCACACAAACCCTCGACCCGGGAGGTGCAAAACTACAGGGCTAAACGTTACGCCATGGCGCCAGCACTATTTTAATTTAATTAGTTAAAATAAATAGTTTGGTTATTATGTAGATTGTTCTTTGGATCACTTACATTGATTATATATGTAGATTCAGTTTAGTTACACTGAAGTACAGCTCTAGATTAGATATTAAAGATACATTTTTTTAAAGGCCTGCATCTCTGACTTGTACCTAAGCTTGCTTTAATACCATACCATATGTTGATTTAAAAACATTTTGTTATTCATTAGTCATTCATATCATGACTGAGTAAATTAGCATTATAAATTATATTTTTTTGTCAGTTTTTATTTTGTTCTTAGTAGTTCGTATGATGCATTCATATGATGATGTTCGAGCTTGAAAGGTTGTGGTTTTTGACTGACTTTCTCAAATTATTCTTAATTCACATACAAGTATTCAAGTATATAAGTATTATGTTTTCATCATAACTTCATATATCACTGATAGTTGAAACCTAAAATCTGAATGCCCCAAGTGTGTTAATAAGCTACCGTTCTGCTTATCGTGTGTGTGTGTGTGTGTGTGTGTGTGTGTGTGTGTGTGTGTGTGTGTGTGTGTGTGTGTGTGTGTGTGTGTGTGGTAAGATCTCACAGGAGTGAAGGGTTTATCTCTTCACAGAGGGACTTCGTGCTCTACAGGACATTGGCCCTGAAGCACAAGTACAAATTTAACCCCAGGCTTAGGATCGGACATGGAGACGCATTCATCACAGCCTGTACACGGATTCACTGGACCTGAACTCACTGATCTCAAGCCACTTATACAGAAACTTAGTAATGAACTTGATAAAAAAAAAAAAACTGTATTAAGGTCTTATGCTTTTCATTGCTATTTATTCAGGGCTGCTTTATGTTTTAAAAAAAGGTGTTATTTTTATTTGTGTGTCTCACTCTCTTTTAATTAAGATCTCAAATCTGATATAAAATTTTTTCCACCGGCCTCTTATTCTCTCTCTCTCTCTCTCTCTCTCTCTCTCTCTCTCTCTCTCTCTCTCTCTCTCCCCATTTCTTTTGCTTTGATTTTTTTAATTGCTCTTTGTTCTGTTTGTTCTTTTTCAAGACACACCCCCCCCCCCCCCCAACTTCCTCTCCTTTGGAAACATCTCGTAATTCAGTATCATGATCGTCTTTCAGGCCTTTTATGGCTGCATTGTTTTTCTTCTTAATGCCTCTGTCAGAGTGACTCAGAACAAACCTAATTGTCTCCACCATTATGGTATGTTTTTTTTCCTCCCTTATGTTCCAGATAGACAGTTTTTTTTCCAGTTCCATAATTTGATTTATTCCTGTATATCATAAAAAAAGTGCACTGAGCACTGATGTGATCAAAAATGTGCACCGAGCACTGATGGGAATAAAGTGCTGCAGATGTTCTGACTCTTTTCCAGATTCAGATGTAAGGACATACTCGGGCGCGGATTCGAGGAACCAGGCATAAACGGCCATTATAACAGAACCCAGCCGGTCGTTATGGTGTGCTGTTGCCGACGTGTTTGTGGTTTTGTCAATATTTCTGTGCAGTGCCGGACAGTTTTTTCGTGACTTGGAGAAAATATGTTGGCAGGCACCAGAGGAACTGTTTGCTGGTCGTTCAGTAAGACCTGGCTCTTATTCAGTTATATAAAGTTGGCAGATGGAAAGATTGAAGAATGGCTGGATGGATGGATGGGTGGATGAATGGGTGGATGGGTGGGTGGTTGGATCAACAGTTTATTTAATTTATAGTTAAGCTACATATTGTATCTTTTATTCATTAGATATGTTCATAAAAAGAAAGACAAAAAGAAGTTTGGGATTGTTGGATTAAACTTGGCGGCACGGTGGCTTTGTGGTTAGCACTGTTGCCTTGCACCTCCAGGGTCCGGGTTCGATTCCCGCCTCTGTGTGCTTTGAGGTTGCATGTTTCTCTCGTGTTTGGTGGGTACTCTATTTTCCTCTCACAGTCCAATGACATGCAGATTAGGCTAATTGGCGTTCCCAAATTGCCTGTAGTATGTGAATGAGTGTGTTAAGAGTATGTGTTATTTTCTCCTTTGATGGACTGGCGTCCTGTCCAGAGTGTACCCCGCCTCATGCCTGAAGTCCCCCCCGTATAAAGCTTTAAGAAGTATAAGTGATGAGTGAGTGGATTAAACTTTGTAGCGCTGAGTCACGTGACTTGATAACAGCGTGCTTTTAAGATCTCTGATATCAAGCAGATTCATATATTCAGACTAATATAAAGTGATAAGGTATGAGGTCTTTTAGTTCATCTTCGAATTAAGTGATGATGATTACTTCTTTCCTTTCACTGTGATCATGGTGTGATCTATGTTAAATCTTCATCATGCATTTATCAGAGATGTACTGTAAGATACGTATCACTGAGTGTATGTATCAGCACTCTGATTATATTTCTGTGTGTGTCTCAGGCCCTCAGTAAATACCCACCGCTCTTCAATGACATCTCCTTCTGGGTGCCAACCGGAGGCTACGTGGAGAACGACTTCTACGATTTGGTGCGCAGCATCGGAGGAGATCTGGTGGAGAAGGTCACACTGCAAGACCAGTTCACTCATCCGAAGTAGGAGCACAATCTTTTTTTTGTTTTATTGCTTTTTTGTTGAGTATGGTGGGATTGTACCAATGCTCAGAAAGTAAAGAAGCTCAAATCCAGACGAAAGCAAACATTTAGTAAAAATGTTCATAGTCAAGCATTCATCCAGCAGGAACTTTGCTTTCAACCAGTATCAAATACATCTGTAGTTCCACCAGTATCAAATACATCTGTAGTTCCACCAGTATCAAATACATCTGCTGTATTCTTATAAAAGAAATCTTTCATCTAGATCCTTAAAGGGATTTTTTTTTTTTTTGACCATCTGGGACTAACCTTAAAGTTAGAACTCCTTGATATAGCTGGACCTTTTAACAAACTTTTTCTTCTTGTCAAGGTGCCAAGTGGACTTGTTTTAAAAACCCTTAACTGTCTAACCAATGGATAGGAGAATGGATGGATGGATGGATGGATATATGGGTGGAATGAATGAACGAAGTAAAGAAGGCTTGAGAGTGATGGTCAAGAAGATGGTCATTCTTTTTTATGTTCGTTCCTAGAAAAGCTGTAGAATTCACAAAAAAGTGGATAAAACAAAATTTCAATGTAATTTTAGATATTAAAACTGATCTTGACAGTTCATTGTTATTTATTACACACATTTTGCATTCCTGCGCACACAGAATACAGATCACACTTAGTTGTCATTCCTCAAAGGGTGAAGTAAAAAGATTGCATAAAGGTTTTACACATTGCACATAACAATGCCTTTACGACTCTGAATATATAATAAGCCCACACCAGAAGAGACTCTGTACTCACTGGGTCTAATTAGGAGCCTGGCCTTGAGTGGCACAAAGTCAGGAGACGTCATTTGAAGATCGGTATAGGAATTTGATGCCCGCTTGGTCTGTCATAAATAAGTGCTGACACTTACACATACAGTTAGGTCAGGTTTACATAATGCATTTCATGTGTATGGATCATTTTATACATCCTGCCTACATCAGTAAAACTATGCGTAAATTTTGCATATTTCTTTTATGGATATATCCAAAATACGCAATTTGAACAGTCGATATTGAGATGTCTCTGCTCTGTAAAGCCTTCATAACGGCTCTAATCTGAGGTGCTGGTTGTTAATTGGCGATTTCTGAGGCTGGTAACTCTAAATGAACTTCTCACCTGCAGCAGAGGTAAGTTTTTTTTTTTAAGTCTTCTTTCCTGGGAAGGTCTTCATGAGAGCCAGTTTCATCATCATGGTGCTTGATGGGTTTTACAAATGCACTTGATATAATACTGTATTGTTCCTGCAGGAACTGTTCCAGAGCAGCTGACCTTCATGTGTTAAAATAAAGTAATAACTGGCTGTTGTTGTTACTTAAAGCCGGTATGTAGGACACTGATACTCCTTTCCTTTCCCAAAAAAAAAAAAAAACGTTCAAAGTGGAACCACTATGCAAAGCTAAAAACTTTTTTTTTTAATTATTATTTGCCAAGAGCACAAGCACATATAACACACTATCCAATTTATCCATTAACCATCCCAGTTCTTAATCTTGTTCCGTCTCACTGCTGCACGGATATGAGTATTATTATTATTTCTTTATTTCAGGGTAGTTATTATGCCATAGTCACCACACACATCACCACTATACCATTCTGTTGTTTGTTCTATTTAATATTATGTTTTGTCTTTAATGTGTTTTTCCTTTCATTATATTTATTGTATTGCACATTGAACACTGTTGTTTTGTCTAACAAATTTCTTTTTTATTTTTCCTTGCTGTAAGCATCACAGCATGCTTAAAATCCTGAGCATTTTCAAACCATCAGCGATCACCTCTCACTTGGTGTGTGATTGCCGGTCTGTGTCCTTTGAGCTAACGGCGGTGGTATTAGGGCATGTTGGTGTTGTGGAGTGTAAGTCTATTGTACAGTTCAGTTCAGTGTTAATGACAGGAGGAGGCGGGCTTAAGCGCTCTCAGTGGCACCATTTTGAACTTTCTAATGTTGCAGATATCACACTCGGTTTATTAAGCGCCAAACACATTAGCTCTCCTGTTCTCCCTGCTGTTCTTTTTTTTTTTCTTTTTTTGCTTTGACCCTGTTTTGCACCTTTGATATCAATTCTGATGGGGAGATAGAGTTCACCCATGGGTGTGTGAGAGAGAGAGACAGAGGGAGAGGGAGAGAGAAAGATCTAGGACCTGCAGTGCGTAAAAAAAAAAAGACTGCAAGCATTTATCTCTGTCCTGTCTTAATCTTTTTTAAATAGCGGCTTTTTCCTTCCCTCTGCCTTAATGACGCCCATGAATAAGAAGGCAAACCGAGGTGATGAGAGTCAACGCTGGTGCAGTGAGAAGCAAAGTCATTATTACACATTTGTCTGTATAAAGGGGTTCTTTCCCTGATTTCATTTTCCTAATGTGTTTCTTGTGTATCTGGCTATGTGTGAGGCATTCCTGTTTTTTTTTTTTTTTTCCCTGTCTGTATAATCAGCTGTTCTTGTTTTGCACTCGTGTGAGAGAGTGTGAATAGGAAAGCTACTTAGGCTTCTAGCCGTGTGCTCTCCCGCAGAACCCTGCATTATCGCGTTTGCCCGAAGAGGGCGGACATTTCTGCTCATTCTCACCTCCGTCCTCTCCGCCTGTCCTCGAACACCATGAGTAATGACGGAGGACAGAGCGTCACGTCTCGACTGGGCCTCTTGCGCATTGACCTTTGGAGAAATGTCGTTTTTTTTTTTTTTTTGGAAATAAAACAACTCCCTGATAGCAGCATTTTTTCTTTTCTTTTTTTTTTTTTTTGGCTGTGCTGTATCGCAGTAGTGCTGACTCAGCACTTTTGCAGCCTGCTAATAGAATGACAAGGACGATAAAGACAGCACTCGAACCCATCAGTGCTTTCAAAGGAATAATGGTCTACTGTATCTACGGTATATATGTCGAAGTTTGTGGACATCTGACAGTCACACTCATACTGTTATCTTAATGTTCAAAGTACACAATTGTGTTTTTTTTATTTATTTGGTTTGTTATGACATGACCATTTGCCTTCACTCCAGCTAAGTGGCTCGAACCGGTTCCAGCATGACCGTGCTCATGTATGTAAAGTAGTGATGGGAAGTTTGGATCATTTTAGTGACTCGGTTCTTTGAATCACGTTCATCAAAATGAACGAATCTTTTTTTAGTCATTTATTTCATTTCGTTCTTTTGATCAAAAATAAAATGTTACATTTTCAATAAACAAACACCCAACACGTCTACGTGCACAATTTTGGCTATATTTCCAGTAATGAAAAATTACAATGCAGCTAAAGACATATCATGATAAACAGAATGAACAGCTCACCTCTCATATCTTCTGGTCCGAGTCGTTCATTCTTTTGTCATATGACTCTCATAGACCCAATGCAGTGCATTACTCAGGAAACAGAATTGAGAGGTTCTTCGCAGAGTCTTCTGGTCCGAGTCGTTCATTCTTTTGAATCTATTGCACTATATAGCGTCTATGGGAGTCACGTGATGAGAGAAAAACGACTTGGACCAAAAGACTTGAGAGGTAACTACCCATTTCTGTTTCTTGTACATAACCTACGGAGGTTTCACGATGCTTTGCGCATGCACACCCAGTAGACAACGATCAAATCACTCTCTGAGACTACTTCTAAGTCACGTTAAAGACTCGGTTAAAAAAGAACGAACCGTTCATAAACAACCCATCAATGATATAAAGCAAGCTCCTCGAAGACATGGTGTACCAAGGTTGGAGTGAAAGAACCTGAAAGCTCTAACCTCAACACCAATGAACATCATTGGGATATACTGGATCTCTGACTGAACCCAAGACCTCGCTAATGCTCTTATGGCTGAATGATCACATCTCCACTCGTGTGAGATGTGGAGATGTGATCATTCAGCCTAGTGGATCTAGTGGAACACCTTAATAGAAGACTGATGGCTATGCCATGTTACTCCAGATACCATGCTCATAGCTTTTGGAAAGGGATGTTCAACAAGCACATCTGCTTCTGATAGAGAATTGTTCAAATACTTTTAGTCATATAGCAGTGGTTCTCAAACTTTTTCTGTCATTCCCCACTTAAGGGGGTGGGCGAATTTTCAAGCCCCACTTGTCAACAAAA
>JAQMYL010000033.1:29445398-29456070 GCA_030014365.1 Clarias pachynema
CCCGTTCATTGCGCCCCACCTGTCATGTCTGTATTCCCCACTAGTGGGGCGCGCCCCACACTTTGAGAACCACTGGTCATATAGTATATGTTAACGGCCAAAACATGGTATTGGTGCTAAAAGATTTAAGATTCGAGATTTAAGGAACTTTAGTAATCCCAGAGGGAAATCGCTTGCTTAAAAATTCTCACCTAGGTGAAAAAGTGAATTTTCAAATAGGATCTTATAACACCATTTTTCATAATACTTCATGCTTCTTATTTCCCGATCCATGCTTTGTTTTCTGTAAATGTGCATACACATTTATATTTTTATCAAATAAAAAGTAACACATTTGCTAAATACAATTTCATGGCCTTTTATTCTCGTAGTGTTTGTAACTTTTTTTAATTCAAATCTTTCAACGATCTAAACAGTCATTCAGATGAAACTTGGGAAACTTAGATTTCACATAAAAAGACATGAAACCCCGAAAAAGACTTTTCAAACCCCGAAAAGTGTATTATTCTAAAATGCAAAATTGTTAAGATTGTTAAGCAACATGAATTTGACATGGTTACGAACACTGCAGATTTTTTCTGGAAAAATCCTTAATTTTGCACAGAATGCTTTAATTTGCGTTTTTACAAGTCATACAATGTACAATTTACAATTTTAGTATCAATACTCATAAAGAAATATGAATAATTTGCATTTTAAATTATTATTATTTGAAGTGAGAATATAACACTGAAAATGGCCATTTTTGCGGCACATATAAAATCATCTCTCCAAAATGGCTGAAGTTAGCAAGTGGACATTTTTTGCGAAGCGATATTGGTCACTTCCATGTTGCATAAACTTTAGAAGTAGCTTCTTTGATGCAAACATTTTTAATATTATACCGTAAGTATAACATAAAAATAAAAAATGCAAATCAGCACCAACACTGGTCAAAGATTTTCCATCATCATAAATAACTTTTGATGTTTCCTGTAATAATAACAGAAGTTCTGTGCAACCAAACACACTTTGCTTTATCTCCTTTATTTTATTCAAACGTGTATGAGAGCGTATGTCTAGTCCAGGTTGTGGCCTTCTTTGTTCCTGGTTCGATTCTGAGATCAGGTTACTGCCTGTCTAGAGCGTCACTTGTTCTCCCTGAGTCTGAGTGCGTTTCCTCTGAGTTATCTACAGTACAAACATGCCAGTAGGTAGATTCACAAATCTCCACTGGCCGTAAGTGTGTTTAATGAGCGTCTGCTATGAGTCATCTCTAGAGAGTGTTTAAATCTCATGCCCAGAGTTCCCAGGATTCCTGGACCCACCTGAACCGTAATAGAGGTTCCTGAAAGTGAGTGAGTGAGTTTATTATCATGAATTAGAACGCATCCATAAATGTATATATAGCCGGAAATTTAAGGTGGAAGAGATGGAATGTCTTTACAGACATGTATTTGTTTGAATGCACTTTATAGTCATTTAAGATAGACACGTTTTAGTCGTCTATACAAAGCCACATGCTCAGAGAGAATCCAGTAACAACTAGTTTATCAACTAGTTTAATGATAGTATGTGACATGTTAAGGTTGAACAGAGGTTTGGCTTGATTTGTTTCTTCCTTCTGTTTGTGTTTGCTTTTTTTTATATATATATATATTAACCGTGACACCATTATGTCAAGGAAATGCATTATGTCTCCATACACGTGTGCTGCTGTGACAGCCTTCAGATGCTCAGCTGCCACTCTTGCTGTGACTTAGATTTAATAAGGCACTTCCCGAAAAACAATCAGTAGTCACGCCAATTTTATGATTATTGTTCGCCATTTGTTATGATTGTCATAAAGAAGTTGCATTGAGGGCGAAGCGTGGCACATTTTTCTTTTAAATCTCAGGCATAAGAATTACTTACACATTAAAAAACATTAACTAATGTTTGTTCAGATGCAGTTTTAATCAGTTTTCTTAATTAAATATGAAACAGTTTGCTGTAATGTTGCTTGGTGCATCTGTTATAAAGAAGAAGAAGTGGTATTTATGAAAGCGATTTTACAGCGATAACATAAGTTAAAACGCAATGAAATATGCTTAGATCCATCCATCCATCCATCCATCCATCCAGGAACCTCTGTGGTCCAACTAGGGGCTGTGGAGGTCAAGGGTGACCATTGTATTTATTCCCATTTTCACAACCGTGGTAGGACCTCCAGTCAACATTTACACATGCATTCACACACTTTGGACTTAGTGGGTAAGGCTGTGGCCTTGCACCTTCAGGATTGGTGTTGGAATTGCTTGTAGTGCATAATTGGGTTTGGGACTGTGTGTGTGTGTTTGTGCCTTATTCGGTGTGCACCTGCCTTTGCCCTAGGATAGGCTTCAGGTCCCCTGCGACCCTACATACTGTAGGTTAAGTGGTATAGATAATAGTTAAATGGATGAAATAGACCTCTATATTCTGTTATGTGGACTGAGGACATTGGTGGCTCAGTGGTAGGTTTCTCAACCGGGAAGACCTGGGTTCGATTCCCACTCAATGCTAAACCCCAGCCACTGGATGCAGTGCCTGTCCCAAGCCCGGATAAAAGGTTTGCATTAGGAAGGGTATCTGTGCCAAGCTGTATGTGGATGGGATGGTCCACTGTGGCGACCCCTCAACAAGAACATCCGAAAGACCACCAACAACACCATTCTGTTATTTGGACTACGCTACTACATACAATCTGTTTTAAGAAATTATAAGTTTCAGAAGTGTTTTACTAAGTTCTAAATTCTACTACTAAATTTTACTACTATTCCACTAAAGAATTTTTTCTAGACATTATATTTTATTAAGTTGTTCACTTTTGCTTTGTTTTTCAAAAGAAAAACAGGCCTACCTTCGGTGCAAACATCATGTTTCACAGTTTTTAATCTGGCAAAATCTTTAGATTTGTCAAGTGTGTCTCCCTTGACTTTATGTGCATCTTCAGCCTGTTTTTGGTTTTGAAATAGAAGTTGCATGGCTCTAGTGGGGGTTGATGATTGCCTGAGACAGCCCTGTTTGATGTGAGG
The DNA here is from genome assembly GCA_030014365.1 of Clarias pachynema. Classification (NCBI taxonomy): domain Eukaryota; kingdom Metazoa; phylum Chordata; class Actinopteri; order Siluriformes; family Clariidae; genus Clarias; species Clarias pachynema. Next base: position 29,448,434 of record JAQMYL010000033.1, read on the forward strand.
CAAAGTATTTAACTGAAATGCCTGTATGCTGCAAATGTGTAAGTGATTGGAGTTCAGGAGTCTTGTAAAATCAATCGGAGTGAATTGAGTATATATTGAGACCAATCTCCAGTCGTTAAAACGCTCCTAATCAGCTATTATTCCTTGAAAGCAATTTGATTTTGAAATGAAAACCTCTGTTTGGTGGCAACAGGTAATTATGCGGAAAATTGAACTATAAAGAAGTTTTTGTTCCCAAAAAAAATAAAAAATCATTGGTATGTAAAGATTCATGTGTTTGTATTGGAATGTTTTTGTTTTTTTTCAGTTCACAGCAATTCAATATGTCACATTTTATTTCACATCCTTTTAAGTTTTGTTAGCTGAATTATTATAAATAGTTAATCAGTGCTCAGTATTTCATACACTATGTGACCACTCATACTCGTGCTCATTAAGGCCTGAGCTTTCCCGAGGCACGGTGCTTGCCAAGCCTAGCCATAAGTGCCTTCATTTCCTCCGTCTTATTTCTCAGTGTGTGTGGACAATTCCTCGATGTGGCAACTGCGGGGTTCGCTGCTTGCCGTCACTGCTGTTAGCCTCGAACGCTCTAAGCAGATGAGAAACACCATGAAGCAGATTTGCCGCAAGCGTTTGTCTTTGAGCAATGTTGGATTTTAGCACCTCTAACCAGGTTTCTGCACTTCCGAATCAAGTTGTAATTGCCTGTAAAATTTTACTTGCATGTGGCCCAAATAGACATGAGCCAAGTATGGAGAGCAAGCAGCTTGGTGAAACAGCCAGTCCCCCAGTCAGTCGTACTGTAGTTAGTGTACCAGATATTTGGATTTTTATAGGCTTAAAATTAAGATGGTCTGGAAATTGGATGATGCCTTGTTGTAAGATATCAGACGCTCTGTGACCTGTGTGAATGTGGGCGGACCATCTGGGGTACATCGAACAATGCGTGGTACGTATTTCACAGTTGGAGATTAATTGTTCCTATGAGATGAATGGGATACTGTGCTTGTAGATTTAGATCTCTAGCCAGACTACCTGAAGAAGGAACCTGAAGAGGAACCTGACCTCAAAGGAGAGATCATCTTCTTCTAGTGCGATTATAAATCATTGTAGTACAAAAGTAATGTTTAGAATGAGCTGATCGTGAATGAATAAAAGTCCTGGGATGAGAACAGGACAGTCTTCATGATTACAACAGTAGTTCATAGAAAGCACAATGGATGGTGATCCCTCAAGCCAGAGTTCTAGGTTTCACCAATGATATGTTTGGTCAGTTAAATTGGGAAAGAACAGTCTACTTTTCAGAAAGACCTTGCATCTGGACAGTCCCAGCACTTTCACTCAAGATGATGAACTTGAGAGGTTGAGAGAAGTGAACTTATTATCCCCCATGGGGGCAGGGGTGGCTCGGTGGTTAAGGTGGTTAAGGTGTTGGACTGCTGATCATGAGGTCTTCGGTTCAAACCCCAACGCTTCTCGGCTGGTCCCTTGAGCCAGGTTCTTCACCCCGAAGTGCTACAATCAGTTCTCCAGTGTTCTGTGTTCCATGGGGGACAGTTCCGAGGCCAAAACCAAATAGACGTTATCAATCATCAATTCCGAAACCTGTTCATCAACTATAATTTGATGACGGGTGAGAACTGCTTTCAAGCTAGGGCAGTTGGAAGAGAACCCACAAAGGTGTGTGTGCATATTTCAGCAAAAACATAAACTCAATTTCAGGTGGTGAAATTGTATCTTCAGTGTTGAAAATGTCTAAATGTCACATTCCGAACTTCAGACTGGCAAAAGATTTCACTTTCAACTCATCTTGCCATGACAGGCGGCCTGAAGGCTTAGAAATGTCAGTGTATCACGAGGATGCCCTTCAGCTATAAATTTCTCCAGTGATGCTCAGCTCATGACATTCACACCATCTGTAGCGAACCATAGGCGCCGCCGTCTACTAATATAGGAAGAACTTTATCAAAATGTCAGGAATTCTTCACCCTCTTTGGTTCTTTCTCTGAACACAGCAGCATTTATCTCTTAACATGGTTTACAAATCCGGCTTGATGGAACCTATAATTCAGCACAAATCTGCGTTCATCGCCACGTACCGCTGTCGGACGTAATTGGGCAGAATTAGGGAAGTGGACTAAGCTGTCACTCAAGCTGGCAGGTGTGCGAGTGAGAGAGCAGGCGGCAAGTTGATAGGCAGAACGTGTCACGCCTTGCTGGAGGAAACCCATCATTTGGAGTCTCTGCAGGCATGCTAACATCTGTCAATACTTTTTTTTTGTTGTTGTTGATTTGCAGGTAGAAATTGAGTTACAGGACATGTGCTGCTGTCTGTCTTCAAGCAGCGTCTGCTGCGGAGCAGGATGAGGTGGTTTTGAAAGAGGAAAGACCTCCAAAGTAACGTGTCTCTTATCAAAAACCCAACATGCGTCGTCAGAATTTACGTGAGGCTGTATCCTCTTCGCTTTGATGCTGCACAGCTCTGTGTGTGTGTGGCAGGAAGTTTTTTTTATGCCACGCAGAGCGTGTGCGTGTGTTTTTTTTTTTTTTTTTTTTTGTGAGACATGGTGTGTATCTGTCAAATACTTTAAATGCAAGAGAAAATCTTTTTGTGTAGCTAGAGGGTTGGAAACTGTAAAGAGATATGGGAAGTGCTGAGTCTGTTCAGACCTTTTAGTGAAAGCCCGTCTAAACCAGGTTACTGGTTTATATCTTATTTAGTATGAGCAGTAGCATAACCATAATATTATGACCATCCTCAGGATTATAAACTTGATTTAACTCAAGATAGCTTTTATTGCGTAAACTTGCGTGGTGCACAATTAGACACGTTCCTGGATTACACAGAAAAACTTCCTCGAAAGATGCATAATTCATTCTTCTTATCATAACTTGTTGCTTTGATATGAACAAATCCTGATATAAGCGCAAAGCAACTTACAGTGAAAAATGGAAAACAGTTATGATTGTAAAAAACACCCTTTTTTTCTCTATATAATCCTCGGTTACACTTGTGTTTCACTAGTGCTTCAATACCATCAAGTTTTCTCAGTACACCAGTTTCTCAGAACGCTGGCCTCCCAGGATCTCCTTTAACGGCCCAAGGGTGTGGAAATTGCTTGGAGCGAGGTCAGGACAGTACGGGAGGATGTGGCAATAACTCAGAGCCGAGTTCCTGTAACGTGCAAGACAGACAGATGCGTCTCTTCCGCGATTTGGTGACAAGTTTATCCATCGATTTTAAAGGATCAGGCGTTCCACTCAATGTTCAGTTCCACTGAATGTTCACGTGAATGACTGCATTGGGATCTAAGACACCTCGGCTGGGATCGCCAATCGAGTATATATACTGTACAAGGCGTTCAAAATGTCCCTTTGCAGTGGCCGCGTAGAGTTATGGGAAAATCTCTGTTTAATGAAACTCATAATTATTTTCGCTCATGTATTTATGTATTAAATCTCACACAGTAACACGATGTGGCATTCTTGTCTCTGGAAAAGTGGATGAATTTTTTTCCGCAAACGAAATAATCGTATTTATCGCCAGCTTTAAAAATGTGCTTCACTAGAAAAACATGTTTTTCGATGGTTAATATTTCCAGACAAAAATACGCAGCCGATGTTTTGCCAAAAAAATTTATACACACTTCAAGCAACAAATAAAAAAAATAAAAAAAAATATTGATATATAATATTGATAAAATATTAATATTGATAAAAAAATGTTTTAAAATAAATATTGATATATAATATTGATAAAATATAACGTACAGTATAGCAATAAATTTACAGTAGGTTTAAAATATACATACAAGTTTTTGTTTTCCTGAATACATTTTTTTGGCTGACTCTTTATATAGACAGATAAAAGGAGAAAATTTACTGCTGAAATTATGATGTAGTCCATGAAAAAAAAAAAAAGATAGACAATTGAATTGAAAGAAATTTTTTGAAATTGCTTTTTCACAATTAGCTTGAATTCTTGACATTCTAATTATTTTTTACATAAATTATGACCTGCTATCTTAATTTAATTGATTAAAATGTTAGGTTTACGTCTAAGATAACCTGCTTGATAATCCGGTAAAAGAATCTTGACACACGTCTGTTCATGTAGTGTAATAGCGCTGTACTGTATAACACAAGGTTAAGTTTTTTTTTCCATTATATCTGATGATTTTTCCTAAAGTCTGACTGCTAACGATGATGAAAAGCATAGCGAGAGAGAGAGAGAGAGAGACGTGGATGAAAATGGACAGAAGTATGCGAGCCCATGATTAGGTGTCATGCAGTGTGAAGGCCAGCATAGTGGAGATGTGAATGTATCTCTTTATCAACAAAGAGCTGGGAAAAGCAGACTTGTTAAAATCTGGCCTCTTTGTGTGAAACCTCGGGGGGATTATTAAGAGGAGAATTCTGGACCATTGGGGTAACGCAGGCTATCGTCACTCAGCCCTAGTGGAAGAGAGAGAGGCCGAGGAGGAGGAGGAGGAGGAAGACGAGGAGGAGGAGGAGGAGGAGGAGGTGGGAGTGTGTATAATGGGTCACAGCTCGCAGATTGTCAGACAGGCGCTTGTGAATAATGGAGTGTTATTGAGGAGGCAAAACTGCGCTCTGAAAGATGCTGTGACTTGCAGGTCGTCATTTCATTTTATCCTCAGCTGTGCCAGTTTCCTAGATGGTAATTTATTGAATTTGTGTAAATCATCAAAGTTTTACTTGGGCTTTTTTTTTTTTTTTTTTTTTGTCACACTGTTAAATTAGAGCTATTATTTACAAAATCACACTAACGAGCAGTGGGTTTCTTTAAATCAGCCTGTCGTGCATCTTGAGCGTTTTGTCTCGTTCAATTCATCTTCTTCAGTTTTCTTCACTCAGGCCCACACTTCGAGAGCACCAATACCTGGGCACCGAGCCCAAAGAGCGAGATGACGGATCCGTCCGCTTTCCTGCTCCAGATCTCAAGCTGTGACTGACTCAGTTCTTTGACTCAGTGTGTGTCAGCTTTGGCACAGAGGCTCGAGTGAAGCGGAGGCAGCGAGGGCGCTTAATTACTCCGCCGGTAGCTGGTTGGAAAATCGAAAAGAATTCATAAAGCAAGGATGCTAGAGACAGCTGCAACACCGGTATATGTTGAGAATTGTTTGCTTAACAATCCATGTTAAACATTAATACGCCGCTGTTTCGGTGTCAGGTTTTGCCCGGAGACGTCTTTCTTTAAAAAAGAAAAAAACCAAAAATACACAGTTGTTTTTTTTTATGAGCAGCTGAGTGAGCAGTGCTCCATCTGTATATATGTCTCATCCCTGTCTCACTCTTTCACTCTCACTCTTACAACCACACACACACACACACACACACACATACACACCCTCCCATTCTGTCAGGGTGTGTATTAAGTGACAGCAGCCTCTCCTGTGTGAGGGAGCAGGCAGTGCTTGATGGTATTAGCAGGTTGGAGTGTGCGTAATTGTGTCGCCTGTAGATTTATAGAGGCTGACAAGCCACGGCCGGGGCTGCTGAGTAATCTCTGTGTAATTGAGAGTAGAGGTCACCAGAGGGAGACCACACCGCCTCCCCGACAAATCCCCAAGGCACCACTGCATATGAGATGTGTGTGTGTGTGTGTGTGTGTGTAAGACAGAGAAAGAGACACAATATTTACACTCATGTATTCACATTCCTAAATCGATCCTTTTGTAATTCTTCATATCTCCCCAGTTCTACGGATACCTTAGGTGTGAAGCGAGGGTGTGTGTATGTGGAGGAAGAGAGTCTGGGAAAAAAAAAGTGTGAGAAATATTAGTCAAGCACAGAAATATCCCGTTGCCTGTTTATATTCTTGACTGCTACCAAACCTGTTTCGTGTCGCTGTGAAATTGGCCCACATGCAGCTGTGCTGGTGTCAATCTGCCTCCGCTGCAGCGGACTCGCCGCCAAAAACAGGTGCACAATCTCACGGAGACGAGCAGTCAGGCCCAGTCCTCATCAAACGAAGCTGTCAGCGCGTCGGTTTAAAGGACAGAAAGAGAGGCAGAGCGCAGCAAGGGGTGGAGAGGGAGACACGGTGAGAGGAGAGTAAGAGTTAGACACAAAGCGAGAGACCGGGAGAAAGGGACACGCTAGCACCACCACCACCACCACCACCTGTCACAGACACTGCTGCATCAGACGAGTTCCTGCTGTAGAGATGTGCTGATGGGTTGTTATATATATATATACACTCATTTGTGATGGATCAGGTGTTTACTGAAGGACTGGAGATTGGGGGTAGGGGAGAGGCAAGGACAGGGAGAGATGTGTTGAAAGGATTTTCTTCAGGTCAGATCAAGGACACTCCAGAAGAGAACCGCTGTGTCCTCACCACGGGTTTCCCAAAAAGAGGAGAAACGGAATTATGTTTTATTGCAACATCAGAGACAAATTTATATTCATATTCATATACATCTGTCTGTTGGTCAATTTTAAGATGCAATATTTTTGTATGGTCATGTGATTGCAATGATGTTTGTTATTGTACATGATGTTGGTAAGACTCGCATATTGTGTAATGAAGTTATAGCAGATGCTTTTGTAAGTTATAAAACACATAACTTACAAAAGTTACTTACAAAAACAACATGTAAGGAATAAAACACAACCGTGCCGTTCGAGGAAAAATGATCAGTAACAGGTTGGTGTGATGCGGCTCAACAAGAAGCGAAGTTGTTATACATACCAAAGTGTCTTATTTCTCTAATTTCACAGCCAACAGTAACGCATTTTTAATGTTGTGAAGAATGACAAACTTTTAAATCAATTTTTTATCCCTTCATATTCAATTTTAACATCGTGGAATGTCCATGTGTTGAGTTACAGCTTTTGCATTCACAGTATACAGGATGTCACACACACTAAGATTTCATTTACTCACCTTTAGCTTTAATTACAGCACACAATGTGGTGACCACACAGTTTATGTGTGAAAATGATTCCTCATGCTCCCAGAAACACTCTTTCACAACTTGAATATACCCGTGCCATCATGGAAGATAAATATGCATAGATGTAATGCAGTACATTCAGGTCGTCAGCTGACTTCATTTTATTTGCTGCATAACATTGCTGAGTCTAGACCTGACCAAACTGAAGCAACCCCAGATCATAACACTGTCTCCAGAGGCTTGTACAGTGGCCACTATGCATGATGGGTGAATCGCTTCATGCGCTTCCCTTCTTACCCTGACACGCCCATCACTCTGGAGTAGCATCAATCTGGACTCATCAGACCACAATATTTATGGCCCCTGCCAAATTTAAGCCTTTTTTCTCGTTATTCTCTCTAACAAGTGGTTTTCTTAAGGCCATACAGTTGTTTAGTCCGAATCCTGTGAGTTTTCATGATTGTGTGTGTATGGAATTGCTCTTACTTCCACTATTAAACATACTGTAGCTCTGGGTTTTTTTTGTTTTTTTTCTTTTTAAGTGTTTAAGTGATCTCCATTACTGACCACATTTCTTCCACAATGTTGCACTATCCTTTCAGGTTTTGGTAATGAGTTGAAGGGTTCTTAACCAGTTCCAGTAATTTCACATCTCCTTAGTTGTTTTCTTTGCTTGATGCAGCCCAATAATGTGACCCATCTGAAATACTGACT
>JAQMYL010000033.1:29466512-29482264 GCA_030014365.1 Clarias pachynema
GTAAGAAGTGGTAGGGAACATGGAACAGGGGTGCTTCTGAAATCATGGTGGAGCTGTGGCTTGGCGGGTCGTGACAGAGATATTAAAAGAAAAAAAGAAGTAAAAGCTATCGCTATGTTTAAAGGGTGCCTACACTGGATCTTCATGGCACATTCATAACATATTCATTGCATTAACATTTTATAAAGCAATATCGTAGGAATTATGTTAGATTATCTGAAAAACCTATGATGCCGTAAATGGTTTCACCAAGTATATTGCTTTGTCTGCATGTACATAAAAAGTAAAGAGAGAAAAATTCTCATTCTCGTGGTTCCCATTTTCTTCAAGATTGTTATGCTTGCTTTTTTTTCTAACTTCATGTTGGACAAGCAACACAACCAAATAGGCGTAAGAAACCATCAATGGGCTGTATATTTCCATCCAAGCCCACTATGAATCATTAGGTTAGTCAAAAATTGTCCGCACTCTGGCTGTAGAATTTATTTTATTTAACTTTTAAAATGAACAAATGCATAATTTTTTGAAACGGTCTGCTTCCCTCAATACACTTTGTGTATCTGTCAACAAGCCTTCTTATTCTCTCATTGAGAAAAGTTTTAGGCTGAGCTATGAGCCAAAAATGCACCTCTGTCTTCACATCTTCATCAGAAGTGACTCGTCATCCTCGTAGGGCTGCTTTCAGGAGACCAAACAGGTGAAAGTCTGGTGGAACAGGTGGAGTGAGATCAGGACTATAGGGAGAATGCGTAACACCTCAAAACAAAGTGTCGACAGTGTGTGCAGAAGTGTGCGGACATGCATCGTCGCGCAAGATCACAGGTTAGACTTCAGCTCTTCAATAAGCGTCTCACTGTAAAGAGCACTGTTGATTGTTGAACCTTTTGTCTTGATAATGGAAAATAGGTCACGTCACTTGGAGGAAACACGTGATAGTCTTCGACCCTCCCTGACTGGTGGTTTTAGCCTTAATGGTGGAGTGCCCTTATGATGGGTGAGAACTGGCTACGACTAAATTAGAGAGAAAATCGGAAGAAATCCCGCCCCTGAAAAAAATTTAAAATAATAATAATACAATTCTGTTACAACGCCCATATACCACACATATATCAGGTTTACTTTACTTGAAGTCTATCTAAAAAATGGTTACACATAAACTACACATATAACTATAATGTGATGTTTAAGGTTGTATATACCATACTATGAAATATAGATTCAATGGTTAATTCTATGTCAATGCAGTTACACATTTACAAAATAAACCTTGAAAGGACTCAAAATTCTGTAGAAGGGATTATTAGTTATTCTAATACACCAGTGCTGAAGAGCAAAGACAAACAGTACCTAGTGTGTTGAAATGTTGTTCAGATTGTAAGCGTATTGAGATGAGCACGGGGTGGTGTTTATGATTACAGCAGCAGTTCTTGCACAAGGCACACATGTCCTCAGTACTCCAGAGGAATAATCCACTGAGCAAGGATAATATTTTAGATTTTAGATTAATTGTTTTTAGAAAGGCGGCAATGGTGTTAGTGATTAGCACTGTCGCCTTGCACCTCTAGAGTGCGAGTTCGATTCCCGGCCAATCATCTCTGTGTGCATGGAGTTTGCATGTTCTCCCCGGGCTTGGTGGGTTTCCTCCGGGTACTCCGGTTTCCTCCCACAGTCCAAAGACCAGCAGATTAGGCTAATTGCCGTTCCTAAGTTGTCTGTAGTGTGTGAGTGTGTGTACGTGTGTGCCCTGCGATGGATTGGCACCCTGTCCAAGGTGTACCCTGCCTCATGCTCTAAGTCTACTGGGATAGGCTCCATGTCCCCGCGACCCTGACTACAGGATAAAGCGGTATAGATGATGAGTGAGTGAGTGTTTTTGGAAAGTAAAAATCCTTAATGTATCCACATGGGACCATCCACCAGTAGCAGAAGGTGAGTGCAGGAATGCCAAACAGAATATCGCTTAGAATGAGTCAGGCAGGTCTGGAGCATGAGAGGAGTCACAGCAATCGAAGATCTGGAGCTGGCATTAAGTCAGGCAACAGGAGTTCATGCACAGCTTGTGTACATCTATTGGCTCAGTATAAGAAAGTTTTTCAAAAAGCCAGCTGTTCATTAGAAAAATGTAAACCCGTTCTTCTGTTTCATATTCGAGAGCTGTCCCGAAAGTAATGCAAAAGTGGGCATAACAAAAGTGGGTCGTTCAAATTGCACATGTTGGGAGAGTATCTCTTCCTCTATATAAAAGGTCCTTAACATTGTCTCCATCACAAACAATGCATTTGAACCATTGTTGAACCCAACTCTCCTCAAATCCTCTTTGAATCCTTTTTTGATCCATCTGTGCACAATGCTCTTGTCAATGGTGTCGTCTCCATAAACATTTCATCTATGAACTATGATAAAGGGCAATTAATCCAATATGGCCAACTTGTGTTGAAAAAACCTTACTTGAAGCATAAGTGTGGTCTTTTTTTTTTTTTTTTGGTGTTGATAAACTTTGCAAAAACAGAGATATTCTAAGTTATATTTATTATCCTGCAAATTAGTTTATCCATATCTGTTTGATTGTCAAACTGGCACTGCACATCTGTTACATTAATTAGAATATCTTTGCTATTTTTTGTTCATTTTTGTCTATTTTTTGTGAGCGTGTGTGAGTACTGTAAATATGTAAGTGAACAAAAATATTAAGCGGGTCATACAGGCTAGGTTATGCTGAAAATAATATACCAGGCACTCGCATTGCCTATATTTTTATGTATAGACAAAATCAAAGCATGCAGAACAGCCAACACAGTGCAAGGCCCTAAGGGATAAAATACATTTATATGTTTATTCACATGTACAGCTAAATAAAATGTTCTTCTGTAACTGCTCTTTACCAGTAACCAGTACATCTTCAGCAGTTACCTTTAGAGTTTTTTGTGTAATTACTGAGACACTTAGCCTGATTAAAAGTCCCAGTGTGTAACTGTTTTTTCGCAGTCACTGGCAACCCAGTGTCCCAGTTACTCCATATAAGTTATTCCATCACATATTAGTCCAAGAGTGGAATTCAGACCACCAAAAGGCAAGCGCTACCCAATTACCAGGAAAAGGCTGGTGTAGCAACAGGAACAGGATATTAAAATGTCCGAGAAGTGAGATTGCAGTGAATTGATGAAATTACATGCACCACCCCTCACCAGCTGCCACCGAGTTCATGGGAGCTCAGAGTTGCCCAAAGACTGATCCTGCACAGAAGCTTGTCAGAAATCTTCACATTATTTATTGTACAAGTAACTAAACCTGAAGTTCTTATCACTTCGAAATCAGATTACCACTTAGAAACCATGAAGACGGCTTAGAAACCATGAAGATGGCTTTGAAGTGGACAATTTTGCAAAAATGGCTTAGGACTGCAATTGTCATAATAGGTTAATGAAGAAGAAGAATGAGTTTTCTGGGTACACAATGGCAACTTTCTCACTATTTAGCACACAGTTATAGAATTTAATTGAATCGAATAGGAAAAAGTTCTGATTCAATCTTGGTGCGTGTGCTTCAATCTAGCACACCCCATTTTATAAAGGGAAATTCTAAAAATGTAACTTTTATGTTGTTAAGCTGGACAGCTCTCTTATACGAACGCACTTTCTGCATTGCATTTACTATTTTTACACCAGACCATAATGTACAGGCTGGATTAACTTAACCCAGCATTAGGGGTATTGATCAGCTCAGTCAGAGGGAAGGCTTGAAGGAAAGAAGGCACTCTCGCATTACCTGAGCAACCCGGGAAACGTCTGATTTAGCCGCATCGGCTCCATCTTGTCAAGGGCTATAAGTTCATTCGTTAGGACCCAGCACATCCATTTGGTGGCTTTGTTAAAAAACGTTTCTTTTGTAGTGCATTTTGTGGTTAAGATGGTTGGATTTAAAAAGGGATGCCATGGTTTTTAAAGCCACTCCTTGTTTCATCAGTCTGTTTCAGCAGACCTTATCAACTCTTCAATTTCCAGTAATTAGAGGAGTGGCACCAGAGCCATCAGTGCTAGCGTGAATTCAATTACTTTCAGTACAAAGATTAGTATCGTAGAAGACAACCATCCGAATATCTGACCCAATTTATACGTCCAGTGAGAAACATAAATAGATTTACAAAATTAGACTTCTTTCACTTTCAGTAAGCACTTTATCCTAATAAAGTTTCCGGTTGATCTGGAGCCAATCCCAAGAACACTTGGCATGGCCTCCGAGTGGCGCAGTGGTAACGAGCTTGCCCTATCATCCGGAGATCGCGAGTTTGAAACTTGGGTGTAGCCTCTTACAACTGGATTCCTGATGAGACCTGATTGGCCGGGCACTCTTAGAGGGGAGGGATGGGATGGAATGCACTTTAGCTCTCTCACATCAATCGTGGCCTATCACTATAGCCACTCTATAGCATTGTCCTCTGAGTGTGTTATGCCATTCCCAACGGTGTGTGAGCAAGCAGTTCAAAAAGATGCGGTTGGCTGGCATCATGTGCCTTGGAGGAAACACTTGATAGTCTTCTTTGTAGGCTAATGATGGGTGGAACACTTGGCATGAAACTGGAATATGGATCCAATTCAGGATGTATCCCTGACAGTCCATCACAATGCATTCTTACACTTACTGTATTCATAGCTAGATGCAATTTACCTAGGAGCAGTTCAGCTACCTGTATGTTTTTGGGAAAAAAGCTGAAGAATCAGGACCTGACAAGAACGTATAAAATGGATTGAAGTTCAGGCTCAAACTGGGAATCATAGAGTGGTGAGCTATGCACCATGCCACTTGACATAACTAATAATTCAAGACACTTATCTGGACAAAATAAATAACACAAAGAACTTTACGTTATGCACGTTTCACAGATTCAAAGATTTAAAAGTTTGCATACTCTCTTGTGAATGTGGTGTAAATATTCTCAAAACTCATACTCACTCTCCAGCTTCTTTCATAGCCTGAGCAGCTTTTGGTTTCTCTCAGTACTATACATTATTCTTACTATTCTGCCTCTGCCACATTGCCTGGTATATCTTTGCACGTACTTCTTGTCAAATCTGTCACATGTGGTTTGATTCCACTGAGAAATTTAATTTTTCCCTGAATCGATTCCCTAAAAAAAAAGTGCCCTGTATTTGGGTTGCAGCATTTTCCTGTAGAGAGCCGTTAAACCCAGCCTTGGGGTGCAAACTGACTAAAAGGACAGCTGTACCTTCACTCATCTACTGTACATGCACATATTCAGTTGTCTAATTAGCCAATCATGTGGCAGCAGCACAATGCATAGAATCATGCAGATACATACAGTACTGTATCTTCAGGTGATGTTTACAGCAAACATCATAATGGGGAAAATTATGATCTCGGTAACATTAACCATGACGTGGTTGTTGTTGCCGGATGGGCTCATTTGACTATTTCTGGGGGGGAAAAAAACATTCTGTATGAAAAATTTTGTTTATGAGTCAGATCAGAGGAGACGGACCACAGTGCACACCAGCAATGCGATAGTAACTCAAATAATCACTCTTTACAACCTTGGTGAGCAGAAAAGCATCTCAGAATGCAAGACGTCTTAAAGTGAATGGGCTCCAACAGCAGAAGACCACATTAGGTTCCATTCCTGTCAGCCAGAATAGAAATGTGCCTCAGCTTCCTGTTCTTGGCTTACAAGAGTAAAACCACAATTCAAGTCAAGTTCAAGTCAGTTTAGTTTAACCCTATACAGCTAGGACAATCCACAGTGAAACAAAACCACAAAAGAAATTCAGAGCCACTTGAGACTTCAGTGAACTAAAGAATACCTGCATAAAGTAAAGGTGTGTGGACACAAGGCAGTAAAATAATTATTAGGATAATAGGCAGAGGTATCTCAGTGGTTAAGGCGTTGGACTATGGTTTGGACGGTCACAGGTTCAAACCACTGCTCCACGAAGTTGCCAATGTTGGACCCTTAAATGCCAAATGCCATAACTGGGTGACTGCCAAATGCCATAAATGTACAAATTGTACACAGAAAGAGACTGTGCAGCTCTGACCAGTACACAGGTGTGGGTATAGGAGTTAATTGTGAATGAAAAGTAGTATATAACATTACACAGTATTCAGAAGACACATTTATACGATATCTGGATATAGTATATATTGTGGTCAATAACTCAATACAGTATTTTATTTAAAGAGTTTTAGCAGCAGTTCAAAGGAAGACAGGCCCAAATGGCAAAGGGAGCGAAATGGATTTTTTTCTGGGTTGAATATGAGAGTGTGAGAATGTTTGTGTGTGTGTGGAATGAGGAAGTGTTATCCATTCTGGCCATGAGGACCTGAATCCACCTTTTCCAGACAGCAGGAGGAGGGTGAAGAGCTTGTGTGAGGGGGTTGTGGTGTTATCCACTATGCTGCTGGCTTTGCAGGTGCAGCATGTGGTGTAAATGTCTGTTAGGAAGGAAGGCAGACACTGATGATCCTGACTGACTGCGGTCTCCTAGGTAAGAAAGCAGGGAGATGTTCAGGCCTAGCAGGCTCAGCTTTCCAATCACAATCTGAGGAATTATTGTGTTAAGCGATGAAATAAAATCTTTGAACAGCATTCAAACAAAAATACATGTTTTTTGTCCAGGTAGGTGAAGGCCAGAAGAAGGGTGGTGGTGGTGATGTCATCTGCTTAGTGGTTGGGAAAATACAAGTAGGGTCCGGACCCATACACAGTGGAAGGTCTGGTGGGGAGGCAGCAGGGTCTTGATGGGTCTGTAAGCCCTTTATGATGATTGTTGAGTGCAACGGGATGGAAATTGCTTAGGCTGAAGAGTTCTTCAGCCACTTTATAGAGAAGACTTTGAAAGCAGAACTCTAGGGGCGATACCTCAAAATGCCAACCACTCATTAGAAAGCCAGGTTGGCATTCATGGAGAAATTCAAAGGTCAACCACAAAAGTTCTGGAACCAAGATTAACCTCAACCAAAGTGATGGAAGGGCCAAAGTAAGGAACAAGCTTATGATCCATAACACCTGTCAAGCACAGTGGAGATAAAGTCATGGCTTGGGCTTACGTGACTGCGTCTCCAATGGGCTCACTCGCCTAATCGAATAGCCTATTATAGAGAAATACATTCATTTTAATAGAAAAAACTTCATCATGCAGCAAGTCAGTGACCAAAAACATACTGCCAACACAACAAAGGACTTCATCAGGGGATAAAAAGAAACCTTTACCAGATTTTACTCCCACTGAGCATGCATTTCAGATCCTGACAAGAGGACACTAAAGCGAGAAGCATCCTAAATGAAACAACTGGACAATGCTCTCACAAGCCTGGAAAAGAATGACGAAAGAAGAATGCAACCGTTTGATAGTGTTGGTGGGTCACTGGCTTGATTAAGCTCTTTCAAGCAATACATATGCAACCAAATACGGTAATAAGTTTAATTCATTTTACTTTAAGACTTTGTTTAAATATCTGAGCTCACTAAAAAGTGGGTGGTCTGACAAAGGTGCCATGTTCCAAGGTGTTTAACACATATAACATATATATATATAATATCTATTTGTCACTTCATTTAAAAAAGAGGTCTTCAATGAATTAAAAAATACGGCTTGCGTTACTATTCCAGTACTTTCAGAGGGGAGTCTGTTGATTTAGCTGGTTGTAGACTTTTGCTGAGATACAGTTCCCTCTGCACAAGTAAATATCTGAAGATTAGTCTAACCTCCTGACTCATCTTTGCTGAATTTTTAAAAAGTCTATCTACCCATATACATTTTCGTGCAATTCTGAGAGCATGCTGTCATCTCTTTTGGCCTGGGTCACCTTATCCGAGGTACTTTCAGGACATGTTGGCACACATTAGAGTAACCCTGTTGTTTCTGCTCTTGGATCCCTATCTGCAACCCAACCAGAACAGAACTGATCAATGAGGCTTCACTCTGCCAGGACAGAGATCATCATATATAGTGATGGAGAAAGTGCAGAGCCAGAGATATGCCAATATTACATTTCAAGACCTGGCAATATCTAGAGCTCATGCCAGAAGAGTCAGCATGATGATGGAAGGATTTCTTTGGGCTACTACAGCAGGATGTGAACAGATGGGACCACTCCTTTCCCGCTGTCCAGCAGCTGTAATTAGCCCTGAGATGTGTGGATTAATGGACACCAGTGGATTACTGGTGCCTTACTGTCTGTACTTTCTCTTCCTCTCTTTTTCTACTGCAGGAAATAATGGCGTGTCATCTGAAAACTTTAAAATAGTCCACTGTGTCCGATTCCGAGGTGTCCGTCAGTGAGATGTATTGTACTATGGATCTATAGTGGATGGAAATTGGCAGAATATCGACTCAGGTCCTTGTTCCTTCATCCTGTTTATCTGCACTGAAAAAATAATGGTTGAGTTACTGTATGTTGGCTCTATAGGGCAGCCTAAGGACATTTTGAAATTTGCTCCTTGCCTCTTAGTGTTCTTTGTCTCCCTTGTGAAGGTGTCTGGACTTGTTATTGATTGCCTAGAGAAACTGAACAGTTAAATGGGTCAGACAATGGAGCCCAGGCGCCCAGCATCTCAACCCAACAGACCTATGCAGAAAAAGTAGAGCATCAGTTCCTTCTTCAGAGACGCTCGGGAGTAGAGGTTGGGTCAGGTCAGGTCTTTGATAGGCCAATGAGGCACCTTGGTGAAATCCTTACCGTTAGACATCTCTTGTCTCACAAGATTTAAGATTCCGATTTTGAAGCAGTGCTATGGGAAGCATACAGGCCTGATTAGGGTGTTGCCTGGAGGTTAAGCATTACTCAAGGCTACTCATTAATCAACATTTGTTGGTACTTATTGGTACTGGTAAAAAAAAAAAAGAGTAACCTACTTAGTATTACATAAACAGGGGCATCCTGGATCATTTTAGTTCCTGCTTTTTATGTTTGTAGCTGCTGTGTGAACTCCTCGTACTGAGATTTATGTTTAAGGATTATCCTTAGTAGAGCGTGTGACGCCGTCAAAAATGACAATGATGAGTCTTGAGTCGCACCTTAACTTTTGGGTGATGTGTAGGCACTCATTAAAGTAGGCATGCATGTTAAGAAAGCACATGTGCATCAGTGCTCAGTGCTTGTACAGTCTTCTCTTTCTTACACACAGCAGATATAAATGCAAGCACTTCAACTCTCTCACCAGAGTCTACACGTTGCTTAAAGGGCAAGGTTCTATTAATGGCACCTTGCACACATTTTTAATGACCGTGCTCGGTGGTCACTTGTGCTCTACACGCTGAGGTCACCTGTTCTTACCACATAGATGCATTTAAGGGTAAGGGGCCTTGCTCAAGGGCTCAATAGTGGCAACTTGATGGTGATTTTAACCTGGGACCTTCTGATCAGTGGTCCAACACCTTAACCACTCAGCTACCACTTCCCATGTTCCACCACTTCCCATGTTCCTTAGCATGACATCATACACCAGGCTTGTTTAGCATCATGTGTTATCAGGGATTGAGAGCATGTTTAATTAGTAAATGAGCTCAATATCAGACTAATACCAGTATTGGCATCGATGCACCTGTAAAACCGTGTTTTAAACACAACAAAATACTAAAATCATTGTTTGTACATTTTAATAAACGTATTAATATAGCAGAAAAGATTAAATAACATGAATTGTGGCCTGTATTTGCTCAGGTCTCCTCTGTGTCTAAGAGTCAACAGTGATATAATTGCACAGATTCTGGACACTTTTTGTACTTTATCATTGTTGACACACATTTCAGCCCTGATAGGTTTGGCGTGTTTGTATTTCTGTGTGTCTCTGAGTGCATGTGGGAGTGCAAGAAGTTTTTTTTTTTTTTTTTAAAGACAGTTTCACAAGATTGCATAAATTGGAAAGCAGTGTTTATGCAGTGCAGGCCATTAGAGCTCTCCTCTGCCGCTTTCCCACAGCGCAGCGATCACTTTCATTACCCAGAGACTTTGATAGACTCGCCGCATAATCGAGAAACGCACATTAAGGCATCCGCAAACTTTTCTCTGATTGCTCTCTCATTCGTTTATGCAAATGTGTCCGGCGTTATTCCTTTATGAGTCGGAAAAGCAATCGCATGCACGCTTCCTCTTCTCGCCCCATTTGTTGTAGGTGCACACTGTAAAAAGCGTGACCTCAATAACCGCCTGCCTCTACAGACGACCGTAAATCTGCGCTCAGCTTTGCTGGTCATTATGGACTATGGCAAACACCAGAGCGCTATTAAACATTTATGCCTGTGACTATCAACACTCACACCTTGGGGAGGTATAAAAGTGACAGTGGAAACCTGAGGCACTGAGAAGGGTGTAGAATTGATATGTGCAGGGTGCAGAGATAAGAAATTGATTGCAGTTTCAGTTTAGACAGAACCAGCCATTAGTATGGTGTCTCCTCTACCGTACAATATGCATCGCGTTACACTTGTGCCAGTTCCACATTTAATATCAGATTTACACCAATAATACAAGATGAAGAATTGCAGTGCGACACGGTACGGTTTATTATTCGAAATATATTACTTGTATTGGTGCTTGCAGTGTTGGACGGTTTATTTTTAAAAACCCAAAATGTGCTGAAAGAAAATATTTATCCCAACTATGCTGCTGCCATCCATGGCTAAGCATCCAAGAGAAAGGAATTGACAGTGTGTTTTGGTAGAAGAGGTGGTGTTAATCTCTCTCTCTCTCTCTCTCTCTCTCAATACGTTATCTAATCATGGAAATCTGTGAACTCATATAGGCAGAAGAGGGTGGATAGCGCTTTCCTCTAGGTTCATAAACCCTAACTCTACCCCTAAGGAGAATTGGCTTCCACACCGCAGTCCCACTCGGCTTTATATCTGTTGTGTAGTGAAGATTTATCTGCAAAGTGATGCAACATGACTTAGTATGTTATTTCCTTTAAGACCAATTTCTCTGTAAGAGTTCCTCCATCCGTTCCTCCATTACCTGGACCACTTACCACATGCTGGGTCACAAGGGGCCTGAAGCCTTAGGTAACATAGCGCACAAAGTGGGGTGTACACCCTGGACCGTGTGCCAACCTATAGCAATTTGGGAATATCAATCAAACTGTGATGCATGTCTTTGGACTGTGGGAGGAAACTGGAATGCCCATTATTTTTTCTGTAAAATTTATTCATATCAATCAAAATAAATAACTTGTTCCACTCATACCTGGTGTAACAGTAGCTATTGTTCAGTTCAACACCATGTTTCTTTCCCTACCACTAGTACCACTATTTAAGTCCAAATGCATTTCTGATCAATTCTATTATGAAATACAGTAATACATCGACATTAACATAGAAATTACAATCAACCGCAGCACCTCTTGATAACATTTCTTGCTAAAAGGTCAAGTGATGCATTTAACAATCAGTTCAAAAGGCAGGATGCCATTTAGGCAATCGGCAGCAGTAAAATAAATAGGCATAAATAATTAAGGAGAATAACAGGAACGAGTGGCGGTAATCTCAAGGGTGGATCGTTCGGCTAATGTCAAGCTCGTTCAGAGACCTGCTTCTCACCAGTCTCTCCAGTCAGAGTCATTACTCAGAAAGGCCTTTCCTGTAATGTGTATGATGGTTCCCGCTGAGAGCTCCGTGTCCCGTGAGGCCCAGCACACCAACCAAAGTGGAACTGTAAGCCAATCATCCATCATTTCTTCCTTTTTCTGTCTTGGGTTTGCCTTTTGTTTCCTAGCGCATTCATTTCCTTTATTTGTGTTAGTTCTTGATTTTTGCTCAGGTAGGTTAGGCTTTGTTCAGGAAAGGAGTGAACACTCCTGTCCATAGTATTATATAGTTAAGAAGCAATTGCTTGGTTTGGAAAAAAAAAAAATGCACTTCTGATGGATTAGGATGTTTGACTCCAGTGATTGTGAGAAGACGGATGTTTGAGAACTTCTGCGAAACAAGTACAGTATAATGAACTGAGGAGCCTTATTGTGATTTATGCCACAGCTATGATAAGTGCTCCATTATGATTAGTCAGAGGGTGTGTTTCATTTTTTCGATAACAGCAGCTCCGGCATTAGTGCCAGCTCTAAGGTTTATATTTTTTGCACTCAAGGTTTTTCCTGGCGCAAAATGAAGCAGAGATGGTGCCATCCTGATCATGCCTATGCACATACTGTACATGCTTAATACTCCGTACTGTTCAACTATTCAACTACTATATCGCTTATCCTATACTGGGTCGCAGGAAGCCTGGAACCTTTCCCTGAAAACTTTGGGCAGAAGAGGGGGGTACATCCTGGACAGGGTACCAATTTATTGTAGGGCACAGATACACACCACACACTCTCACATTCATTCACACACTATGGGCAATTTGGGAACGGCAATTATCATGTATTTGAACTGTGGAAGGAAACCGGAGTATCCGGAAGAAAACCCACCAAGCACTGGGAGACCATGCAAACTCTCCACGCACACAGACCAGAAGGCAGGACTCGAACCCTCGACCCTGGAGGTGCGAGGCCGCAGTGCTGTGATATTTAGTGGTTATATATTTGAATTTGAAATCGTACTTATAAGGGTCAACACACAATGCTTCAACATACAGTTACAGTATAATTCCATTTTCATGATTCATCTCCTGGAAATTATTGTTTACCAATTCTGTATCATTTGCATTATAGACTAGAGGCTTTATTATCTTGGTTTCATTGTAATCATTTACACCATCAAACCCTCGCCTCTGAAGGTGTGAAGCCACTGTGCTAACCTCTACGCCACCATGCCGCCAATAATAATAATAATAATAATAGTGGTAGTAGTAGTAATGTATATCTGTCATACAATATAGTTTACATGTATAACAATAAAATAAAATTATGGTTGTCAATTCCAAACTCTCATTGCTGAAACTAATTGAAACCAGTTGAGAAATGTAAACATCGTAGTGCTTTTTATCCAGTAAATCCCCAAACTACACTGTTTAATTGTGTTCGTTTATAGGCCAGTCTTTCCTGCACCAACATGGCAGAAGCTTCATCATACGATCAGCCAAAGCAGCATCCGTCTACTAATGTCTGTGCTCTCCACAATCAGTCCAATCCACTTCTTATAGCTTTGCACTACTTTTAGACCTGACAAATACCCATTATCTTGTCAGTAACATGAATTATTACATTTAGCTGCCTGTGAGATGATGCCTGCACTGTTTCACCTGTACTCGTGATTCTGTCTTCCTGCAAAATCACTGTGCAAAGTAATCACTGATTCTAATGGTCATAAAAATATCACCCTGATGGGATGTGATGTTAAAAAAGGAAGGCTGTTTACGAAGCTGGGTGTTTCTTGGATGCAGTGGAAACATTGCATCAGGGTACAACCGGACATATTCCTGCTTCAAGGAAAACTCTCACGCCTTTCTTTTTCTTTGGAAGTCTTGGTGGCGGCTTTGCGCTGGTGCACTGTGCTGGTTATCACTGTGCGATGCCGGCGTCGCCTCTACAAATTACTTTTTTTTTTTTTTTTTTTTTTTAAATCATGCTGTCTGTGAAGCTGGAGCTGGCACAAATATTTGACAGAGGCTGCCACCTCATAATTCTTTATCCATGACAATCCCTGGCATCATTACCACTTATTATAAAGTTACCATTTATTTGAAATGTAGCCAAAGTTGGCTCTGTTTTATTCTTTCTCCTTCGTCAATCATGGCAACGCTAACCAGAAGTGGGCATCTGTGAGGTCGGGTATGCACGAGAGGACCGATAGCACTTTTCTTCATGTTGTGTTATTTTAAAAAAGAATGGTTTTCCATCTTCACATGTCTCGGAGGTAGCGTGCATTAATCTTCATCCTTCTCAGATGGTGGATGTAGATAGAGCTGACTGGTGGTGGGAATTGGCAGGTAACCAAACAGGGCATAAAAAAAAAACACTACTTCAGAATGGCACCAGTATGTCTGCCTCACATTACATCACCTTGCTATTGATTATTGTTCTACAACTGCGTTCCCCATCGTGTTTTATTCTTTACGTATTATTCAGCATCGGCACAAGGAGCCAGCTCCGAAGCTGAGCTATCAATATGAGAAATACTTGCCTGACTTTGCTTTGAATACTCCACCCAGTCAGCGAGCACTCAAGCCTTGGGATGTAATAAATTAGAGCTGTCACGATCGCTCTGCTGCACCTTGCATCAGCAATTAATTGTTAAGCATGTAGCAGTGGCGACTAGTGCAACACAGCTGTCAAGCACACGGACCAAGAGGTAGATATTTAGAAAAGCAGACGCTTTGTTTTGAAGCCTAAGTAAATTAAGTCCTAATTGAAGTGTATCGGAAAAAGGAGAGAAATATATTAGCCTGGTCTTTGTGCTCCTTCAATGACTGACTGGTTTCATTTCGCTTTAATTGTTTCACTCTCCTGTGTACGTTTAATGATCATTCCATTCAGTTGCTCATCACGTGTATAGTACTGTATTCCCGTTGCTAAAACCGCACCACACATCACTATAGATACTGTGCATAAACTCACCATCTACTTTATTGAGAAAGTAGTTATCTAATCAGTCAATCATGTTGCATCATTTACACAATGCAGATACAAGTTAAGAGCTTCATAAATGGTCAAATCAAACATAAGAATGCGGGGGGGGGGAGTGTGATCTTTGTGACTTTCACTGTGACATGGCTGTTGTTGCCAGATGGGCTGGTTTCCATATTTCAGAAACTGCTGAGCACCTGGGAATTTTACATGCAACAGTCCCTAGAGTTTACAAAGAATGGGACAGGAACAAAAAATCAACCTATGAGCAGATCTGCAGGCTTGTCAGTAAGAAAGGTCAGAGGAACCAGTGAATGGACCAGCTCAAGCATCTATAATGGATATACGAGAATGATATCTCTGCTACTGTCTCCCCTGTCACTGCTGTGCAGGTGTGAACATGTTACATCAGTTCATACGTAACTGCGGTGCGACCAAATATGGATGCCCCACTTGTGATTTGTATGACAGCATGTAGTGATTCATTTTTTGGTGGTCTGAGGGTGTACCTGGTGCTGAACCAACTCACGAAAGAGCAACATTTGGACCGATGCTCTAAAGAAGGTGCAAGTTTCTTAAAGAGAATCATTACTGGTGACGAGACATGGATTCATCACGATGAGCCTGAGAGTAAATGGTAAGGTATGGATTGGAAGCATCCTCAATTGCCGACCGGGAAGAAGTTCAAAGGTCAACCATCAGCTGGAAACTTCATCAATGCTTAGAGTTTTCTGTTATTCTCAAGGTCCAGTATTGGAACATAATCAGGAAAAACGGTTCAACAATCAACCATGCTCGTTACAGTGAGACGCTCATTGACGAGCCTAAACTTGAGGACTGATATTTAAGAGCGTTATGATCTTGCATTACGATGTATGCCCGCATACTTCTGCCCTCATTGTTGACACTCTGCAAAAACTTTTTTTTTTTCTTTCCAGATTTTCTCCCTAATTTAGTTGTGTCCAATTCCTCCCCGTCACTAGGGGGCTCCCACATTAAGGCTACTACGACCACTCAGTCGGGAGGGCCAAAGACTATCACGCGTTTCCTCCGGACCACGTGACGCCAGCCGACCGCATATTTTTCCGAACTGCTCGCTCACAGCCTGTTGTGGGCGGTGTAACACACTCGGAGGACAGCGCTATCCACTCCTTCCACTTGTGTGAGCTCACAGACGCCCCTGATTGGCTGTAGAGCCGTGATTAATGTGGGAGCACTAAGTACCTCTCATCCC
>JAQMYL010000033.1:29482364-29500799 GCA_030014365.1 Clarias pachynema
ACAGCATCACCCGGGAACCGAACCAGCGATCTCCGGATGATAGGGCGAGCGCTTTACCACTGCGCCACTCGGAGGCCGCATAAACTTTGTTTTAAGGTGTTAAAGCATCCTCTCTATAGTCCTGATCTCGCTCTATTGGACTTTCATCTGTTTGGTTACCTGAAAGTATGCAGATACATTTCTGATGAAGAAGTGAAGACAGCAGTGCATTCGCGGCTCGCCGCTCAGCCTAAAACATGTTTTAATGAGGAATCTTGTTGACAGATAAGCAAAGTGTATTGAAAAGCAAAGGGATTACATTGAAAATGATGTGTTTATCTTGTCTGAAAGTTCACCCTCGTATGTACAGTATAGTCACTCTTTAAAATTATGATCAGCAGAAAATGCTACCATGGGCACAATTCACAAAAACTGGAGAGTTGAAGATTTTTCCAGTCTTTCAACAGTCCAGTTTCTGCGCGTCTGTGATGATTGCCAGTAGATTGGATGATTAGAAACCTGCACAAAATATGAAGGTGTACAGCTGTTCCCAATCAAGTGTACAGATTTTTTACAGTAAATTATGCTACCTGTTGTTAACAGTCTGTACAGCTCGATGTACAGTACTGTACATTTGTTTGCTCAAGAATCAGGCTGTCATGCAAAATTAAACTATAACTGTCTTGATTGAAAGTGCGTTTGGAAAATTAGCTTTCAAAGCTTGAAATGATTAATATCGTGACATTCTTGCAACTGAAAACGACCAATCAAGGATTCGCGTTCATTTTGAGAATGATGAATGTAATTTCCCTCGTGCAGAATTTGGAGTGTAATCGAATGCTTGTACTGTAGTTATCGGGCACCTCCTGTGGATCTTAAATCGTATTTTCAAATGTCACATGCATTTATTTATTATTTACCTCCTTGTATGGAAGTGTGTGTGTGTGTTTTATTTCTTAATAGCCAGGGCACCTTTGTTATAAAAATAGCTCGACTGTAAATGAAGTGAGTTTGAGTGGAGGTCGCTTATCATCGGCTTGTAAGGTTACATTGCCGAGGCAAAGTGCGTGTTCCCAGGGGGAAAGGGTTTGATTAATGCTGTGTCCTCGTCGTGTGTGTGTGTGTGCATGTGTTTTGCATGAATCTGAGGCCTACAGTAGTTGAGCGTTGGGCGGATAGGTAGCAGGCGATCAGTGTGTGACCCAGCACATATCTGCTGCCATGCGGTAATGCGCTTCGTTCCGTGATGGGAGAATTCAATCAAACGGATGGAGAAACAGAGAGTTCTCTCTGCCCTCGCTGACCCATACACACCACACACACCACACAAACGCACATAGGCAATTGAATATTCACACACGCCTACTGGAAAAGCGCTCATTCGCACTACTAGCATAGCAGAGTATTTTCACATTCAGCCCCATACGACTTTTACACCTTTCTTGACACGGTGGTGCATGCTTTCTCCCACATGCACATATACACGCATACACTTTGAAACTTTCTAAATCAGGAAGTGTTGTGAACTCCCTTGTCCAGGGCCAAAGAGTAGCTCAGATTTCCGGGCAAGCTTTCAGATTTTGATATTCAGACTCATCAGGGCTGACCCATGTTTAAACTTTGGTCAGATTTAGATGTTTAAATTAGCATAAAAACTGCATGATCGAATCGATATAACTGTACTTGGTGATAACAGGCCTACATTTGGGCCAGAAAATAATCTCCTGAAGGATTCTGATTCTGGCCAAGATCCTTTTTTTAAATTCCCAAAGTGTATTTATAGTACATTAAAGGCGCTGTCTGAAAGTGCTTCTGTATGAAATATCCGCCAAAACAGGAAGATGCTTGATCTATAAACTAGAGACGAGGGGATTTGGTCTCTAGACTTTAGAATAATTTGGTGTGGAATCTTTTCAGACATTTAGAGTTCTGTTATTTCAGCCTGCTGGATTGAAGGCCAGATGTAACCTAGTCTGATGAAAAGAAGAATAGAAAAAACTACTGGCTGTCTTTCCTAGAAATCTTTTTTTTTTCTTTCCCCAAGTGTTGTTTTGCCTGTTCTGACAATTAACTTTATTTAGACCAGGGAAAACTCGTCACTTTAAGAACACCAGGTCTTATCAGGACATCAGCCTCATGTCATTGGTGCAACAAACTATAAACTAGCAATGTTATTGCAATGTTATACCTACTGTATCTCTTGAGTTAGGGGTAGCTCTGTGGTTAAGGCATTGGACTACGGTTCAGAAGGTTCCAGGTTCAAACCCCATGGACCCCCCCCGCCCCACCCTGCCAGCTATTAGGCTCTTCAGCAAGGCCCTAAATGCTGTTAAATAAGATAAAAATGTAAGTCGCTCTGGATAAGGGTGTCTGCCAAACGCTGTAATGTTAAATTCTCAAATTTTTAATTTTACATCTTGATTTTGAGCACACATTCGATTTTAATTGTATAGTGCTTTTAACAAAAGCCGTTGTCCCAAAGCAGTTGGACGTTATGGAAATGTGTATGAAATGTGTAAGAAAATATGTCTGATATCAGATCATCCTTGATGAGCAGGCCTAGGGCGATGGTGGCAAGGAAAAACTCCCTGAGATGGCAATAGGAAGAAACCTTGAGAGGAACAAAGAGGAACATTCTGCTTCATTCAATTCAAAAAATATATTGTCCATGCATTCCCTTTCAATGATCATGAGTCTCACACCCATGTACTGTACAGTATCTCCCAGCATGCACTTCTTCGACTGACAAACTACCCTCTAATGAACTAATAAAAGAAGCAACTAAAAATGGTGTGTGTGAAAAAGCACTTTTTGTTACTCAATCAAACACTTAACCAAATGTAATTGATAATTGGATTAACATGGACTAAACACACCCAGGCTTGATTACAGATCCAAACATCACTTTTCCAGCAATTGAAAGTAGGCTAATGTGTCTCAACCCAGAGCTACGGTCAAATTAAATTTCTGTCTAAAACTTGTTACAAGTGCATTTCTTAGATTCTGGGACTCTAGCAAACAATAATGAGAGCCATTATCATAAAAGAAAAAAAAAAACTTTGTACGGAAGTGCCTGGTCTACCAGAATTCTTCTAAGGGCACGCTGGGGACTCATCCTGGATATCACAAAATAATCCAGACAAACGTCTAAGGACGCACAGGCCTTGTTAGCCTCAGATTAAGCCAGCATTCATTCCACCATTCTAATGTCGCTGGGTGAGAGAGTGATATCCTTGTGAACACTGCAAGGAGAAACCCACCGCTAGCCAAGAGGTACATATAGTACAATTTAAAAAAAACTTGGAACAGTAGTTAATCTTCCCAGAAGAGGCTGGCCTATGAATATTCTACAAAGATGACTGTGATGAAAAAATGGTATCTATGTGAGCATTGCAAGTTGAAAACCACTTCTGACCAAAAGGAAATTAAAGTGGAGTAAGACATTTTACATATGGTGTTCCAGAATAATAGCACCATAAAAACTGTCAATCATGGTGGTGGTAGTGGCATGATGTTCAGATGTTTCATTGCTTCAAGGTCACAATGAGTTGTTATAATTAATATTACAGTAAATTAATCTGCAGGAAATCCTAAAAAAGATCATCCAGGCATCAGAAGCTCAGTTCCAATCGGGCAATTGGGGATCCAAAGCAAAAGTCCAACTCTGAATGGATCAAAAGGGAAAAAAACTAGTAATTAAAGGTTTTGCAGTGGCGTTGTCAATGTCCTGACTTTAACCGTGTTAAGATGATCAGGCAGGACCTGAAATGGGCAGTTCATGCTTTGAAGACCTCCAATTAAAGCCAAATTTCTCTCCGAGAGTGATGCAACAGACTGATCTCTACTTAGTGGAGGTGCTCGCTTGTAGTAATTGCTGCTAAAAATGGCACAACCAGTTATTAAGTTTTGGGGTCTTTAATTTTTTATATATAAGAGAGATAGGTGTTGCAGAACATTTTCTTTCAATAAATGATGTGTTTCTCTGTAGGTGTATGAAGATTTGAAAGAATTTGTGAATTGAACTGCCAAAACAAAGTATTTGGGCTGATTTTGAAAATGTTTTAAATGTTTTACATATAATACAGAAAATGTCTGTGCCAAAGAAGCTTCTTCTGAAGTTTATGCAACATGGAAGTGACCAATCTTGCTTCCCTAAAAATTTCCAGTTGCTAACTTCAGCCATTTTGTGGATCTGCCCTCAAAATAGACATTTTTCAGCATTATACTGTCTCACTTCAAACAATAATAATTTTAAATGCACATTATTCACATTTCTTAATGAATATCAGTACTAAAATTGGTGTAAGCTTCTATCTGTAAACATTGTTGCTCAAATTGGTTTTTGGTAAAAGATAAAAAAAAAGAAAAGAAAAAAAGCAAGAAATCTGTAGTGTCCCTAAATATGTCAAATTCATGTTGCAATATCTTATCAATTTTGCATTTTAGAATAATACACTTTTTAAGGTTTCTGTCTTTCCATGTGAAATCTAAATTGGCCAAGTTTCATCTGAATGACAGTTAAGATCATTGAAAGATCTGAATTAGAAAAAAGTTACGAACATGATATAAAAGTGCATGAAATTGTATTTAGCAAATGTGTTTCTTTTCATCTGCTGAAAATTTAAATGTGTATGTATCTTTACAAAAATCAAAGCATGGATCAGGAGATAAAAGAAGCATTAAGTATTATGAAAAATGGTATTATGAGGTTCTATCTGAAAATTCACTGTTTCACGTACTGTAGGTGAGACATTTTTTAGCACCAATGTTTTGGCCGAAAGCAAAAATAAATCAAGATATTCTTTATAAGGTGGGAAAAAAGGTGCTGTAAATAATGTGCATGCTATTATTATTATTATTATTAATAATATTATTTTTTTTATTATATATTTTTTGGTAAGACTGCATCGAAGTAATAGAACAGATTAAAAGCAGCCAGAATCAGGCACATATCAGTGTTATTTATATTTCATTAATTAGTGATATCTGATCATCTTTTTAGCCTCACATACACGTTAAAGTAGCAGGAAAGGTAGCCATGTTGTTACTTAAGTTATGATTCATTGTAACCTACTGTATCTGTTGGCCTGTCATGGGCAAGTCATGGGCTTTATTCCATGTCCATCAATACTAGCTTGGCCTTGCTTTGCTCCATAAAGACAAGGAGATTATATTTCACATATGTCTTGATCTGGTCCATAAAGCCAAATCCAGCTCGAGCTTGATCGATACAGAAAAGTGAACTGCAATTTAACTCCTCCATCTTTTAGCAAGTGTGTTGACAAGACAATTGTTGACTTTCTTTCTTTTGTTTTTGAAATCATCATATTTATCCAAAAAGCTTCTAAGCACTATGGTGTCATTTTTTTTGCAGACTGTTGCTTTCCATAGCATCTGTTTAGAAAAATGACTCCAGCTATATGCTGTATGATTTTCAGCCTGAATTTTACGCAAAGGGCTCCCAAGAGGCTCAGCTGGAAAGCTTTTGCCCGGAGTTTTGGGAGATTGCAAGTTTGAATCTCGATGACACCACAGCCATCTGTGGCTGAAGGAAAGAAAGCAAAATTTATCATCGGTTGGAGAGATATTCTGCTTCTTATGTCAGTCAAAGCAAAACGAGCCAGTTGTGCACATCTGTGAGCTCATGTCATCTGAGCTAGTCAGCTAATTAGGTCTCTTAGTTAGCTACCTGGTTCCGGTAGAGTTGTGTTGTAAATGTATGTCGTTGCATGTATGTAGCACCTTGGTCCTGGAGGAACGTTGTTTCGTTTCACTGTGTACTGAACTGTATATGGTTGGAATGACAATAAAAGCTACTTGACTACTTGACTTGACTCATGTATGCAGAAAATGCATGATAGCTTATACATGATTTTCTCTGCGTGTGCCATGCATGCTGTCTTGTGATATAGCATGAGAAGCAGTCTAAAAACTGCCATGCGATGCGCCCATGAGCTGTCAATGTTGGACATTTTTCTATGTAACTCACAGGCGAGCTAAGAAGGCAGCGGTTGCAATGATCTCCTACAGTATATCTTCGCTAGGCACAACATTACACCAATTAGGACAGTTAGGTTTGTGTTGTTTGTTTTGACACTGTGAGCATGGATCATGCTGACTGATACCAGTATGAGAAAATATAATGATTTTTTTTTTATTGCATGTCTGCCAGTAGAGGATCTTTAATATACTGTAGTGTTGTGGCCATATAATTGGGCAGTATCACACAACAGAGAGTGCTGTTGTACTGAATATCAGCATGGCTGTGATATAATCGTATACTGTACATAATAAACCATGCAGGTGGAGGACAGTTCTGAGAAACTTGTGAGATTTATTTATATTTCCACTTATATTCCGCTTTAGAATATCAACTAACGTCCAGCGTCCAGGGTTGAATCCCAAATGGTGTCAAATGGAAAGCTAATATATTATGTAGGGTGTGAGTTAGAATCCCTTGTTTCGCATATGAAGTAGTGCCCTTGATCAGGAGTTTCCACTCCCAGTGGTGTTATGGTCTGTATCACCACTCATGGAATGCCTCTCGTCCAATCAGATTACTTAGCCGGAACTAAATTTGTGTAATACACTGCCCGTCTAAAAAAAAGACACCATCTGGATTAAACTAAGCAAATATTTCAGAGCCTTCCACTGGATAATTACTGCAGTTATTAATATGGTTCAGCTGGCAACAAGTTATATAACTCTAACTGACGCAGTGAGTAGCTGCCAGAAGACCATGTCAGAAGACCTAACATCTGGGTGGCAAATCTCTGTTTCAGAAGGGTCAAATTATTGTCCTGAATAATTTGTCTTCCATGATGGCACAGGCATATTCCAAGATACCAATGCCAGGATTCATCAAGATAAAATTGTAAAAGAGAGCATGAGACATCATCTTCACACATGGATCTGCCACCACAGAGTCCAGTCCTTAACCCCATTGAGAATCTTTAGGAGTTTCTGGAGAAGGCTTTATGCAGCAGTCAGATTCTCCTATCATCAAGATATCGGAGAAAAGTTATGTGACTAAATGTTGTGGCATTGCATAAACTTATCAAACTGATATCACAGTCATAATCAAAGCACTTATTGTGCGACTTATTTATTTATTTTTTTGGCCGGGCAGCGTATTAAGTAATATTGAAGGAGGGCTGATATTGCACACTCACTCACTGACTCACCCACTCATCTTCTATACCGCTTTATCCTGTATTCAGGGTCGCGGGGACCTGGATCCTATCCTAGGAGGCTTAGGGCATGAGGAAGGGTACACCCTGGACAGGGTGCCAATCCATCGCAGGGCACACACACATACTGTACACAAACTCACACACTCATTCACACACTACAGCAATTTGGGAACGCCAGTTTGCCTAACCTGCATATCTTTGGACTGTGGGAGGAAACCGGAGTACCCGGAGGAAACCACCAAGAACAGGGAGAACATGCAAACTCCATGCACACAGAGACGGGAATTGATATTGCACAGTGTAAAATTAAATTTATGTTAGAAAACTAAGTCATGTTCAGTATTTTATTTGATATTTTGGTCAGTGCTAATTGGGTTTATTCCTTTCTGGGGAAGTTTTAGCTTAGTGGTAAAGGCTCTGGTGGCAGGGTGGCTTAGTGGTTAGCACTCTCGCTTTGCACCTCCAGGGTCCGGGTTCAATTCCTGCCTCTCGGTCTATGTGCATGGAGTGGAGTTTGCATGTTCTCCCCCTGTGTGGTTGGGTTTCCTCTGGAACTCCGGTTTCCTCTCACAGTCCAAAGGCATGCAGATTAGGCTAATTGGCGTTCCCAAATTGCCCGTGTTGTGTGAATGTTGACCGGTGGTCCTACCAGGGTCATAAAAATGGAAATAAATACAATTAGCACTGGTGACCACTGGCCTCCACATTCCCTAGTTGGATTACAGAGGTTCCTAGATGGATGGAAGGATGGATGGATGAATAGGTGCTCTACCAACTTGGAAAATTGAAAGTTCAGCTCTTGCACTGTCATGCTGGCTCATTTACTCACTCGGTTTGTTTGAAAGTGTCCACCAAATCTAAGATTGAAAATTAAATCAAGCTTAGACATTTGAAAGCAGAATGATATTATAACCGTCTCACATCTCACATCTCCTGATCATGAACTCATTTTAATCTCTGTGTGAAGTTTTATATTTTTCCATTGTCCGGGTGGGTTTCATCCAACGTCCTAGAGGTACAGTATCTAAAATGTGACCAGGATGGACTCCAGAACTGATGGTGACCCTACCAGTATAAAGGGGTTATTGAAGATGATATGCTATGAGCAAATAAATAATAATCATACATTTTAGCTGAACATAAAGTACACAGTAGGTAGCATATAAAATCACATTTTCCTCATGAATAAATGAATCAGTTCCTGCTGGGGAAAAAAGAATTTAACAGATTCTATAACAGTGACTTATTAACAAGTAGTAGAAGTATGGAAAGGTCACTCTCTCTTTAGTGCCATTCCTACAGGGCTGTTACTTGTCCGCTTTCATCCACACATGGTACTGTACATTTCAACACTTCACTCCTTACTGTACGATTCCCACAAAAGACGGATCGGCCGCTCGCTGGCAGAGCAGATGGTGAGTGGGCGACTGTCATACGCTCCAAGGAGCTGCTTCATATTGACAAATAATTGATAGCCTTTCGCTGAGTCTCCGGGTGCAGAGTCTCCACGGTACTGTCAGTGTGCTCCCCGTGATTTCTGCTAACTCCTAAGCTTTATCCAGTAGTAAGAGACAGCAAATGCTATAATAGGCATTCTACTTACGGCCTCAAACCCTGCAGATAGAATAGTGTCTAAATCTTCGGTTATGAAAATTTTAATCTTGCCCATAATCAATATAGAAGTTTTTTTTTTTTTATGTTGTTTTTTTGAGCTCACAGTCCAGTCCTGCACTGCTTGTATTAAACTATTAAATCTGAAGCTCTGTTCTTTCTCTGTTTTTTAAAAATATATAATTGCTTTGAGATTTTTTTCCCACTCCTTGACTCTCCACATTCCAGCAAAGCAAGCACTTCCTTTCCATCATTGAGTTGCCTAATACTTTATTGCAAGTGCTTGTAATTTTTCACAGTCGCCAAACTTTCAGGGCATGGTGCAAAGACTTTTTTTTTTTTATTATTATTATTTGAACCATCCATTCTGAATATAGCATCATCTTTAAAGGCTAAGCTAAGCTTTATGCCTTTACCTTTAAGCGTTGCACATAACTCATGATTCAGACCTCGGGAGATTAGAGCAGGTATTAAAAGACAGCACTGCCTTCAAATTAATAATGTATTTTTTTTTTCAATTACCCAGTATAAAGTGCAGGCGAGGTAAGGTGAAATATAAGTCAATCACCCATGACGTTGCCCTGTGGCCATCTGAGGCTATTTTAGTTTGGTCATCAAGCCAATACACTTCTGCATAAATGAGCACTTAACAGAGGTTATGCATCAAAATGTGTTGATGGCTTTGGAGGAGCCTGAAACATAAATTTGAAAAATTAGTCTATGTAAGTAATTGACTAGACTTATGGTTTTAGCTCTATTAAAGATCAGTTAGGATCCTCTTGAAAGAAACTTCACTTGAATGAAACACGCCAATTCACTTAACTGACATTTTTCTTGGCCCAATCGAACGCACCTTAAAGGTGACTACATGCACACTAAAAACTTCCTAAATGGTCCATACCTCTAATCATTATAACTGTATGTTGTACGATTGGATAATTTTCCGGAGTTGATAGGAGACAGACAAGTACATTATATCTCATTATCTGGAACAGGGATAATAAGACGTTTTCCATTGAATGTTTGAATGTCATCACCTGACCACAGGACTGGTTTGATCTTACTTTTAGAACGTTAAATACAGTTTTTTCGTATATAATTCCATATATCATGCCGTTCATTAACGTAACCTTAACATACACTGTTTACTGCATTAATTACAATAAACCAAAACTGATCTTTAAAATAAGATTTTTTAAAAAACATGCAATATTAATAAAGCAAATAAGGGCTTCAATCCTCAAATCGGATTGGTCCAAAGGTATCTATTATTATTTTAGTACGGCTTGGGAAGTACGTCTTTAGACAGATGAGTGTGTTTTGAACATTAAATCTAACTAAGTGTTAAAATACTGTATATCAGATGTAATTTTTTTTATGATACATTGTATTTCTAGAATCAATGATTGCTTAAGGTGGAATAACACACACCACACACTGCTGTTATTTAATATCGCACTAGAATGAGTGCTGTTGTATTGAATATCATCGCGGCTATGATGTGTTTGCAGGCATAAGGCTGTAGGCTGAGTGCCAAAGTTATATCCAGTATAACAGCACGACCTTGGGTGCAATATTGCTTTTACACAACAGATCCACAAACACCATTTATTATCAACAGATTATGATTTGTTTGTTTATTGAAACAGTTATTTTGCTCCACCAACACATATCCTTGCATGAGTGGTGTTCGTGTACTTAACTGGGATGAAAGTAGTCTTAAATTCTGACCAGTAATTTTAAATTCTGACCCTGCCAAAAGGCGAGGGGAGTGTTGAGCCAGGCGGCTAAGGCTCTAGGCTTTTGATTTGGGGTTCTGAGGATATGGGTTCGAGCACCACCCATTGGTGGTTTCCCCACACATTGCTAAACTTACTTGCTATTGTCGATTTCTTCTTTACAACATCAGGAGAATTCACCCATTTCTTTCTGCACAGGCTTCTTAGGTTCTTGTTCAGTCACTTGTCATTTCAAGACTGGACTACTACAACTCACTTCTGCCAGGTCTGCCTCTGCCCACCATTCGTCCTCTGCAGCTGATCCAGAATGCAGCGACACGTCTCGTTTTCAACCTTCCCAAGTTCTCCCACACCACCCCACTTCTCCGCTCCCTGCACTGGCTTCCTGTAGCTGACCGCATCAAATTTAAAACCCTGATGCTTACCTACAAGGCTAAAAACGGCCCAGCACCCACTTACCTCTCAGCTCTAATCACACCACGTACCACACCACCACGTTCCCTCCGATCCTCCAGCATTGCTCGCCTCTTCCCATCATCTCTCAGGCATCAAGGAAGACATTCATCCAGACTCTTTTCTATTCTTGCACCTGGGTGGTGGAATGAACTTCCTCTAGATGTCTGTACAACTGAGACTTTGACTATCCTTAAATGACGACTCATGACGTATTTGTTTCTTCAATTCCAAGTACTGTGTGTGGACTAATTCCAAGTGTGCGGATGAGACGATCCGCTGTAGTGACCCCTTGACGGTAGCAGCCAAAAGAAAGTTATTTACTATGAAAACCGTCTAATTAGTATCCCACAGCCGTAACTATTTTAGCCACCACTGGCCACCATTCGTGCTCTCCATAGCAATCGATTCTTGTGGGACTCAAACCCTCAAGCTTCACTGCTGAGCCTAGAGGTCCAATCCGTTCCCTACAGAGCCTGCATACAGTGTCTACTGCCATGTGTTTATGTACAATCAAGCAAAAGAGCATCTCCGGTACTTTGCAGTATTCAGATTACTACGGATATTGTGTAGTATGTTTGCATTGGAGGGTATTTTGTAATAAATAATTTTTGTCTTGTTTTGCCTTTAATTTATCATACAGGTGCTATTCTGATCCTAATAATCTTTTTGATATTATCAGCCAGATTTGAAACCCATAAGCAGTAGTTAGAGCCTCAGGTTGTGTGTGCACTGGGAACAGATTGAAGCCTATTTTAGTCCCGGCTAGCAGATGCATAGGAGAACGCTTCTTATCGTTCCTCTTTGAATCCCTCTGTTGATTAAGGTGCTTTCCCAATTTCATGATGGAGATGTTAATAATTCAGCGACTTCATCTCCGCCTGGAGACTTCTCTTCATACAGGAATTTTAATTGGAGCTCCCTAAAGTTTTATGTGTATGTGTTCCCCTTCTTTTGAATTATTTCAGCCACTCTTTCTTTTAATTAGGTTTATTATTTTGTCATGGTTGACATACTTCTTTTATTTGTTCCACTTTTTTTTACTGAGGTACAGCAGGGTCTCTTAGGATATATACAGGAGAAATGTTTTCACTAAACATCATTAATTGGAGTTTTTATTTTAATGCAGCATGCAGTTAAAGTCTTTAATTTGATTTATTGTTTTTGTGTCTCCTTCGTAAACAGCAACAAAGTGTGCCTGGTCAGATGAATCATAGTGATAGATAGCTCAAATTTTACATGAGCAACATGAGGCTATGGAACCATACTGTTTAATTTCAACTGGTGTGGCAGCAGGATGGATGTTTTCTCAGCTCAGAACAAATGTTGTTGCTGATGATTATTCGATATTTATACTCGACCAAAATATGGTATTGGTGCTAAAAATGGTGTCTCACCTAGGTGAAAAAGTGAGTTTTCAGATAGGATCATAAAACACTATTTTTAATAATACTTAATGCTTCTTATTTCCTGATCATTGCAAAATAATTTTGTAAATATGCATACACATTTATATTTTTATCAGATTTAACACATTTGCTGAATACAATTTCATGCACTTTTATGTAGTGTCCGTAACTTTTTTGAATTCAAATCTTTCTATGTTCTTAATTGACATACAGATGAAACTTGGCCAATTTAGATTTCACATAAAAAGACATGAACCTGAAAAAGTGTACTACAGATTGTACACTACAGATTCTTTGCTCTTTTAACTTTTAAGTCCTGGAATTTAAATGGTATACAGTATGTGTTAACAGTAATTATTGGGTAGATTACAAAAACAATTTTAACTGAATGAACTATAGTTTTCTATGGCCATATAACATAAGGTGTGTATCTAATTTGGAGCATTTAAACAAACACACTGTTGTTAGTAATTTTGGGGAAAAATCCTTAATTTTGCAATCAGTGGTTTAATTAAAGCAACAATTTCTACAGGTCAAATGCTTCTAGAAGTATACACCAACTTTAATATCAATACTCAAAGAAACATGAATAATTTCCATTTTCTGTTATTATTGTTTAAAGCGAGACAGCATAACACTGAAAAATTGCCATGATATGAAATCATCTCTCCAAAATGGCTAAAGTTAGCAACTTTAAATTTTTAGGGAAGCAAGTCACTCCAATGTTGCATAAACTTCAGAAGTAGCTTCTTTGGCACACACATTTTCTGTTTTATATGTATATAAAATTAAAAAAAATCAGCACCAGTACTGTGTTTTGGCCGACTAGGAATGTCACACACAGTAGGAGTTTACATTAAATTTACATCAAACTTTCAGACAGTACTGGACTACATGATGTTCCGCGCTCAGTATCGCTGAAATCGTGCATGCTTAACTGTTGAGGTCAGAATCATGCCTGTCTGAAATGCGCCTCTGTTTTTATTCAGACTTCAACCCACATGCATAACACTTATGCAACTTCTAAATAGAGCTTAAGTCTGTAGTTATGTCTGAAAACTGAATATTGATGTTCTGTATTAAATCCTCACTACAGGCATGCTTTACTCCACTCTGAATACCTGCCTCCCTTTTATGATATATCCATTTAAAGTCATCTATACTGTAATGTACAACATCAGTTGTTGATGTATTATGGTTTCAGAAGGCTTATGGGAAATGACAGCATTTTTTTCTTACTTCCAGCCTTGCACAGGTCATGCATTGCAAACGTTCCAGGATGAGGCATAAAGTGGAAGATGGTGTGTGCAGCAGCTATGCAATATCATCTTTTATGCATGGTATACCATTTCTGCACAACAGTTCCCACATCTTACCGAGATAAAAACTTTCGGAAAGTGTACGTCTTGGAACATTTGTACAAATGTTCAACTCTATCTTATAAACCCTGCGGTGATATTTGACAATCCTGACATTACAATAACATGAACAAATGTTGGTTTAATCCGTGTTAAGATGTCCTGTAGGTGTTTGTCTGATTTGAAGCGCACTATCACATTAACTCTTTAGAAACTTCTGTGGAGTCCCTTTAATCAAACATGATAGTTTGACTTTCTTTCATCTCTGAGTAGACACAGTAGTTCCCATGGCGAAGGTTGGTTCATGTTATGTCAGTGTTTGTCAGCTTGTGTAACTTTCAACCCAATAACCCCATTTAAACCTCCTTCACAGAACCTTCATCTATGCAGCCGCTGCACTCCGTTACCCTCCTTGTCCGTCAGGTATAATTAGAAAATAAATTAGTTGTTGGATTAATACGACGGGAAGAACGTGTGCAGTGACTTGAGCCGCCCAAGTCTGTAGCTCTTAATCAAATGTAAATCGATTTTTTGGGTTTTTCCCTTCCACACCGGAGAAGAGAGAGAGGCTACAGATGAGAAGAACGTCCCTCATCTAACGGCAGGATTTAATCAAAAACTCAAAATAGAACTAGCCGAATTGCCTCACCAAAGAATTCTTGCTCTGCTATTCTTCGGGTGTATCACCGAAAACCAATGTGTGTGTGTGTGTGTGTGCGCGCGTGTGTTTTTCAGAAAAATCCTTGGAGTGATGAAACTTGGTTGTTTTTTTTTGCCATCTACTGTATATGAAATTCTGAAAATTTCATTTTTCTCCAGAATTTCTTAGTGACGTTTCAGATTCAATCAGATGACTGAATTTGCTAGAAATTACAGAAAAGACCTAATAAAAATCACAATTATTCTATTAAATTTTGCTTCAAACATCATAATTAGACAACTACTGTAGGTTTACGTTTATTTAGCATCAACACCGATGATTAATCTATTTACCGCGGTACACACTTGCTACACTATTTCCTAAGAAATGCAAATGACAAAAATATGAATTCCGTGATTTTAACCTCAATTTTATTTATTTTATGGAATTGGAGGATTTTACAACATCTGTCTGAACCAGTCCCTTTTTTTGTCCTGGTCAGTTCTAAATAAAAAATCTGGCTAAGTCATTGTTTTCTGTAATAAGGTGGCATGATGACACAGTGTGCAGCATTGCCACCTCACATCTCCAGGGGCCCTGGTTTTGAAAATACTCCTCTGTGCAATGTGTATTTTGAAAAATTAATGCAACATGAAAGTGTCAAAACGTGCAGTTCCTCGAATGACCACCAGGGATCCAACTGTGAATCAATCCCCATAGACCCCCATGTTAAAATACCCAGCTCTAAAACAGGAATTAACATTAACGGCCTGGTACAAATGGTTTTGGTCTCCTTAGCTAGATTTCCCATTCATGACAACTGTACAGGGGATTCATTTTTATTTAACTTATAAGATAAAATTATATTAAGCCAAAAATTTGTTGGCGTAGCCAATTTGCGTGACAGCTACATCATAGTTGTCAAATTTCCTCAAATTCTGTCTACTATGCATCACTTTAGCTAACTAGCTAACAGGAAATGGAGATGACGTGGGACAATGTCGGTGGATGACGACGAATGGATGATGGTGAATGGATGAGGGCGTTCGATCAAATGCATTAGCATATGAATTAATGTTAGCCATCATCGAATTTTAGCTACTGTAAGCTAAAGCAAAGCTAGCTAACTTGTGGTAAATGAGGTAAGTGGGCAGGTTCCAGCCAGCATCAACTTGCTCAACTTGCTCTGCCCTTTTGCCCATTTATGGATTAGCCAGGGTTTAGGTCGGAGTCAGTTCCTGCCAAGATGATGAGCTCAAAACCTCTCTTTCTTAAAACCTCTGGGTGACGTCACAGAGGGTTTGTCCAGTTCTTTTACCGTCTGTGGTTTCCTGCAGGTTTTCCAGTTTCTTCCCACTTCTCAAAAACATTCCAGTAGGTCAGTTTTACAGGATAAATTGCACTTTGTTGTAAAGTAGATCGTAAGCCTATCCTGGGAACACTTGGAGAGAAGGACCCGTGTATTCCTCCTTCTCTCCAAGTGTTCCCAGGATAGGCTTACGATCTACTTTACCTTTAACCAGAAGGAAGCAGTTACTGAAAGCGACTCAGATTAATATAGTGCTACAGTACATATTGGAGGTTAGCCAGTAGGTTTTTAACTTTTTTAATTGCCACAGCTTTGCTCACTGTGCAGTTTAAGTGCCTTTTGAGCAGTGAATGGAACTGGGTCAGATATTGTATTAAAATACACACACAGGAACACTAGTTGGTGGGAATAGGATTTGTTTTGAAGAAAGGACTACGTTCTAATTAAACTTGAGTATGGATTTGACCTCAAGGTCAGTTTTGGTTCATAAAGATCAGATCTTGCCTGATAACAAGAATAAAATTCTGCATTCTTTTGAACATGATCTAAGATCTACTGTACACTCACCGAGCACTTTAGTAGGAACACCTGTACACCTACTCGTTAATGTGATCGACTTTTAAGTGCATACATGCGTGCAGATATGAGTTGTCGATTCGGGCCATAGGTATATTCCTATAAGAATGGATAAAAAAGTGATCTCTTAAAAAAACCATGTCAGAAGACATATCCTGTGGTCGTGGCAAAGATGTTACTATGTTTCAGAAGGGTCAAATTACTGTCCTGCGTCAAGAAAAGATCAGTGAGCTAATTGGAAAAAACATCAATTTGCTAGGGAGCATAAAGAATGGACTGTGGCGTATTGAAAAAAGTTCATGTAGTCTCATGAATCCATTGTTCCAATGTTTCTTGTTCCAGATTGATGGACAGATCAGGGTAAGAAGAGTGGCGGATGAAGCAATGCACCCATAGCGTTATGTTCAGGGTTTGCTTCAGTTGGTCAGCTGATCACCTGAATGTACTGATTGACCAGATTTTTGGCACAGGAATATTCCACCGTGAAAATGCCAGGATTTTTTGCCGGTCAAATTGTGAAAGAATGGTTCAGGAAGCATGAGACATCCTGTGATTGGGTCATGTGTGTGATCTGAAAAATCCTGTTAGACACTCTGAAGGCATTCTCTTAAGATCCGTTGACGTTTCCGCCATTATATTTTCATTTCTGGCCAAGTGTGCTTTCCAGGAAGCTCGTAATGGAAAGCTCAGTCTGCCCCTTCAGCTTATTATCACATTAGAAAACAACAATGGTTCTCACTTCACAGAATATCACGTTGCTTGAGTGCCTGAGCTGTTAGTACCACTCCCTGTTGGAAATCATTAGGAGCCCACTGAATGAATTTTCCCTGTCTACTCGTCTTCCTTATGTCCGAGCTGAGCCTGTCGGAGGGTGTCAGCTTGCACGATTGGTTTCCTCTCTGAAATGCAAGCACACTTACTGGACGTGTTCCTGTAAGTCAGCCTTGTACAGTTTATATGAAAGAAACTTTGAGTTTATTACCAGTGGCCTCCATGTGATCCCTTCAAATGAAATGGCATGATCGTTTTAGTTTCCTTTTCGCACTTTCTCTTACTAAGAAGTATATAAAAGGCATCATAATATGGAAACATGCTTCACATGAATTGAATATTCACCTCAAATACAAATTACAAAATAACAAATCAGCTCTATCAGCACCACACTTTCAACTAATTTCCAGGGATGAGGCTGTGAACTCAGAGTTCTTCACACTGAGCTTTGCCAAGACCTTTATGCTGCTGCAAACCACAAAACATGATTAGGTCGGGCATGTTACATGCACTATTTATTATCCCAGAGTTCAATCTGGTTTACAATTGACTACGTACTAAATAATTCTCTCACAGCGCTGTTGAATTCTCGATTCTGATCGGTCAGAAGGTGTTCATTAATTTTTGATGAATGCTGACCATAAGGCAAATCACATTTATATTAATGACCTAATAAATGTATGTCTTCTCAAACAGTATTGTTTCTATAGTAACAACTTCTGTAGAGAGGCCAATGAGCCGCTGATCAGGTTGGTAATCAGAGTGCCTTGTCTATCGGAGAGGAAAAAAGGATTAATTATATCTTTTTAGCAAAAATAATTAGATTTCCAAAAAAAATTGTTGTGTTGTTGTTGTTTACATGTTAAGAGGCATTTTAGGATTGACTAAGATTTTTTTATTTTTTTTTTGCAATGTAAGTGATTTTTTTTTTGTAAAATAAATCAAATCTTAGTGGCTTTGAAACAGACAGACAGACATATGCTTGCTTGCTTGCTTACCTATGTTTCCTTCCTTGCTTTCTCCCTCCCTCCATCCATCCCTTGCTTCATCTATTCTTTTTTTTCTTCTCTATTCTCCCTTCCTTCCTTTCTTCCTTCCGGTCGTCATCCATCCTCTTTCTTCGTTCTTTGCTTCATCTCTTCTTTCCTTCCTTGCTTCCTTCCTCCCTTCATTCCTTCCTTCCTTCCTCCTTTCTTTCTTCCGTGCTACCTCCATCCCCTTCCTTCCTTCTTTTCTTTCTTGCTTCCTTCCTCCCTCCCTCCCTTCATTCCTTAATTAATTAATTCCTTCCTTCCTTCCTTCCTTCCTCCCTTCCTTCATTCATTCATTCATTCATTCATTCATTCATTCATTCCTCCCTCCCTCCCTCCCTCCCTCCCTCCCTCCCTTTCCTTCCT
>JAQMYL010000033.1:29547481-29565458 GCA_030014365.1 Clarias pachynema
CTTCATCTCTCTCTCTCTCTCTTTCATATATAGAGAGAGAGGGGGGGGGGGGTCAAAAAGGGGCCCAAAAATGTATACACACCATAGCAGTTATTTATGGCTTTTTAAAACGTATAGTATTATGTTTCCTCTAAAGATGTAAGAAGTCGCACCATCGTTGATGCTATCATGTGACCGTGATTTTTGTGCATATACGTTTTCTATTTAAGTGTGTATACATTGCTTGGACCTCTCTCTCTCTCTCTCTCTCGCTCTCTCTATCCATCTATCTATAGTAAATTACATGAATTAGATGACTGAATGGCGGATGGCAGGAAGACCATTTACAAAGCAAGTTTATATTTTAAAATGTTCATTGACTACATCTGGGTATTGTAGTGCACTATTTTATAGGCTAGTCAATTTTAGTCGAAAGCAATATTAGGTGCTTACAGTGTAGCGTTTTAAGAAGCAGTCTTTCTGTCCAATGCCTACAGCCATGTGTCTTGGTTTGTATCTATCCCCAATGTTTTATTTAGTTCTCTTATAGGGAAAGAGGGCGTATCAGTCAGGGTAGCGTAGTTAGTGTAAATTTACTATAAACAATATCT
Source organism: Clarias pachynema (assembly GCA_030014365.1). Classification (NCBI taxonomy): domain Eukaryota; kingdom Metazoa; phylum Chordata; class Actinopteri; order Siluriformes; family Clariidae; genus Clarias; species Clarias pachynema. The sequence goes on from JAQMYL010000033.1 coordinate 29,548,072, forward strand.
TTATCTTAAGGTATTATTATAAAATAATTTTTCGTGTCATATGACAATTAACAAGAGAGGCCAAGTGAAGATGACGCAGGATAGAAAATGTCAGAAGGTTACGGTTACTATGTTTGAAGCATTATATAGACCTAGCCACGGCATTTAAACGTTTTATCGTCGATGATCACCTTTCATTAAATAATTTACATTACAATTAAATACATTTAAAAAAATTAAACATTTCCGTTTAATAATCTCGGAAGCTACATAGCCTACTAAAAACTCTAAAAACTCTTGTAATTACTCACAATATAGGTCATTGACAAATAAAAAATTCATGCTCTTCATGCACCTTTCAGAGAAGTACATTAATTAAACGTTGATTTTATGCTGCCGATAATAGATCTATTGTTAATCCTATATAGTCGATGTATTTCTTTTATTGTTATCATTTTTATTCTGCGCTCTTTGTGGTTGTGTAAACCAAGAGAAAGAGGGAAACCCAAGCAGTAGTAATTCAGTGCAACAGTGCAAGCCCGCAGGGAGAAATCATAGCATGTGACTACAGCCCCTCCCCTCTCTCTCTCTCTTTCTCTCTCTCTCTCTCTCTTCCTCAGTGGTCGCACAGACTACACGCTGATGAGCATTAAATTCATGTTTTAATAGTGCTATAATTTACTGTTTTTAGAGATGCTTTTTACCATGTTTTTTTTAAGGGGGTGAGTGGTGGTGGTGATGATGATAAATCACCAGGGTATTAACGTGATTTTGATGACGGAGGTGTGAAGAGTTAAACAAGTCACCCGACCCCCTCCACCCTTCCCCAAGCCATCTGGCTCCTTATACTCAGACGCGCATCCTTACGCACACGCACACACATATATCCACACAAACGCGCTCTTACGCACGGACCCCCGCGTGAAAGGCGCGCGTTCAACCCATGGACAAAACGGGATACTTTAAAATGTGACCCTTACGTGCAGATGGTTTGCAGGTTCTCCTTCTCGCCCATATCCTGTGGATAGCTGGCCATGTTCTCTCCCAGCTGAAGCAGGCAGTTTGAGAAGCCCTTAAACACGGTGTCACATTTCCCCACCGCTCCAACCGTCTGGAGCAAATATGCTACAAACAGAGAAGATGATCATATAAAAGCGTTCAGAAATGTAAATGTTTAAATGACATTGTTCATTTTAATAGAGTAAATTTTCTTTGCATGGAACATTTTTATCTTGCGACTCTCTCTCTCTCTCTCTCTATATATATATATATAGCTTACTTCACTTTAAATAATATGAAATAGGTTACTGGAGTCGTTTTGTTTGACTTGTACAGCCATGTTGCATATGAAATTGTTTCTTGCTGAAACAATTTCATCATTTCTGCGCGGGAGGTGGAGGAAGTAAAGAAGGGAGGGATGGAAAGATAGATGAAGTAATGCACTTGGCTGGGAGGGACCGGGGTGTGTGTTTCTGCAGTGTATGTGGCATTGTGTGTGATGGATCTTAAAGAACGATTTTTTTTAGCACTATAAGAGCTATACCTGGCTTCATTGCACATTATTATTATTATTATTATTATTATTATTATTATTGTAGTGGTAATGGGAGTAGTGATGGTGGTAATAATTTAAGTAGTAGTTGCATTTATTATTATTGCACTCTTATCTCTTTATAGTGCTAAATTGCATTGTTTTGAATGTGGGGCTGTTTCAAATCTCCCATTACATATGGGAATTTCTCTGAAAATCGATTAGACTTTTGTAGCTATAATCCCAGTAGATAACATATTATTCTCAATAAATAAAGAAATAAAACAAAGGAAAAATATGGAAAGAAATCCCAGGGTCATTGCTATAAAAAAAAAAAGCAATATACCATTGCAGAAATACTAATAAATTGTTATTATTATTATTATTATTATTATAGAATTACACAATGCATAACGTTAAATTTAGTCTCGCTTTTTTACAATACTTAATTTATTTTGGGTTTTAATATGATGACTATGCTCATGCTTTTTGCTTTTTTTCCGTTTCATTAAAAAAATGATGTTGCTAAAATAAGGCTCAGCCTTTATACACATGTACATCCCACTGCTCTAGTGTTGCATAACTCAAAGAGCCCTAAGGATGCTGAAATTTGTTTAGCAGAATCTCTTGAAATGGGAATTACATGCAATCGTGCTAAAACATATAAAAGTGCAATGTTACACATCACTCTCATATACGCTATAAAATCTAGAATGCATCTATTTATAGACATGCATCAGCTATAAATGGACTGAAAATCATTTCTCTCGCTGGTTGCTGTCAACCCAAATGAACATGGTCCACTTGTTCTCGGTTCCCGTTATATATAATTAAATAGGCACGATTCCTTCAGTAGTAGGTACTGACCTAAAAATGGCGCCGATAAATCGCTCTGCTGCTTTATCTAGATGCGCATGATAACACTATCATTACACAGCATCACGTGTTTTTTTTGCATGAATCCATTTTCCCCTTTGGATATTCATATAAACCATAAAGATTTGTTCTAGGTAATAATTTCGTTCTAGAAATTCGTTCTTCGTTTCCTTCCTCCTTTATACACTATTTTATGTCCTGCTCTCTCTCTGTCTCTCTCTCTCTTTCTCTCTCTCTGTCTCTCTTTCTCTCTCACACACACACACACACACACACTTACGCCGTTGCTCGTATAAACCTGATCCTTCGAAATGCACCGTTTTGTTCTTATAAGCCTATGCGTTTAATCCACCGCACATCTATATATAGCAAGATCTGAAATAGATTCGCCTGTGATGGTCACGACAACCTCTTCGGAGTGAAAACGGGTGCAGCATGGAGCTTAGTGGAAAAGGGAAGAGGAGGAGGAGGAAGAGAAGGAGGAGGAGGAGAATGGTGAATTAATGCACTTCAACTAGGTTACTGTCCTGCTGCAATTCACACCTGATTTGACAAGAATTTATACACCTTCTAAAGGTTAATTAATAATTAATGCACTGTTACTGTTCCACACTATCAAACTGCAGACATTTACAGCTCGAGCAGCCTTTAAGTGCGTTGAAAATTATAGTCGGAAACATTTTATTTCAGTAACTATAACAAGTTACGCACAACATAAATTTGGATTCTATTCTCTATGTGCATGCATTTTTTGATATCAGCTATGCCTGCTATAGTTTTTTTTCTCCTCCGGATGGGATGTGAATAATTTATGTCTCCAGTATTATACAGAGCAGGCGGTCCCACTCCTGATAGGATTATTTCTACTTGTTTTGACGGACCGGACGGGTCAGACAACACTGAACGGGATGATAGAATAATGCGCACTGGACATCCGGCTGCACACTACATGTATCGACGCATAGTTACAAAACCAATGGCTCTCATAAAGAAAGAAAAAAAGAAACAAAGCACGGCGAAGGTTGAAATGTTCTTATGTAGGATTTCTTTCCCAAATGCTGCGATTTCACATTATAATTTGCAATGCGTGTTTGAAAAATATGGACTTTTATTTATTTGCATGATGAAAAAGTGCTTTACCTGGATAGGAATGAATTTACTATAAGAGCAGGTCGCAAAGGACAAATCAGTGCAACATCATAAGCGCACACACGCACTCACACACGCACACGCAGATATATTTGTTTTAACACTCACCTATTTGAACAGCCAGCACCAGTGAGATGTATCTTCCGGACAAAGTTAATCCCATCCTACGGGAGGTAAAACCATGAGAGTGTGCCAACCTTTAGATAGTTGTACAAGGAAAAGATTGTGAAAACTGAGCGCTGGACATAGCCGATTGTTTCCAGTGGCAATTCAAGGACTCTCTCTCTCTCTCTCTCTCTCTCTCTCTCTCTCTCTTTCTCTCTGCGTGTCTCTCTAGATTTCTTTCTCTCACACTCTCTCTCTCTCTCTCTCTCTCTCTCTATTTTCCTGTCTCTTTTTTGGTGCACGTTGCCTTTTTTACGCACACTGTGGAGCGGAGTGAAATGGTGCACCCCGTTAAAGGAGTGCGGTAATCTCTCTCTCTCTCTCTCTCCCTCTCTCTCTCACTCTCTCTCTCTCTCACATGGTGCTTCACGCCCACATGGCGTGGTTGACGTAAATGTCCCCCCATCGGACTCCCCGCTTCTTCGTTTTCTCATTTGCTAGACAAGGCTGACCCCACTCCCCCAGCACAGCGAGCTAAAAGTGAAGGGGAATGACTATCCGAAATCACACTGTTGTGCAACCACAAACTGTAGAGACCACCATGACTGCACACCTGAGACACATTCAATCAATTTTCTTTCCAAATCCCATAAATGTTTTACACACATACTATACTGTAGCCTGCACCAAAACTACATCACCTGGGTAATTATAGGACTGCAGCATCAGTACCCGACATGCCATAGGACGTGTCCTAAAACTACAACAAGCATATGGAGATGCTGAGTATCTCTCAGGCTGCGTCCCATACCGCATCATTCTAAATTCTGGATTTTTTTCTTTAATAATAAAATTGTGAGTTTAGGGATGACCTGTCTATGTCTATGTACAGTAATTATTTTGTACTAATATGTTTAAATATATAAAGCTAATACATTCAAGCAGGCACATACCTTTTCTTGATTTTCTTGATGGATGCTCGCCGGAACGCTAGATCTCGACAGATCTACTTAGGTTACAGTGTAGTTACAGACCTACTAAACGTGAAAATGCTTAATTGATTAAGTTGTGTTTAGTTTCGATTTTATTCACTGTATGCGTTAAACAGTAATCATGGCTATCAATAATTATAATAATCTAATACATAATGTAAAGATACGATGTCGTCTATCTATTGTGAATCAGACTGTGTAAGATTTGGGTGGTGTTCTTATGAATGGGGATGACGTCACCCTTCGTGCTCTGGCTGTTACATTGAGTAAGTATAGTCTACTACAACAAGCATGCACTCTTCATTGAGCATGGCTGATTTTAGGGTCATTCAGATGATGGTGACTTTGCACATAAGTGGATGCGCATATATGTGTCTGAATGGCCTATAGATGCATGTTATAGCATGTGGTTTTGCGCATTCAAACAAAAAAGGGAAAGTTTCCCCAGTTGTGCCGAGCCAAAGGAAAACCCCTCCCTGTCAGTAGGTAACCACTCATGAACCGAGATACCCCGTTCAAGGGCATTTGCTGAGCAATTAACGGAAGGTGATTAATTTTAAATGAAGGCCGCTTCAGGCCTGAGGATTGAGCTCAGATATTTATTCTATTTGAGCTAAATTCCTATTTCTATAAATGCCTTTTATTCGTGCATATGCACTCTTCCAGTACTGAACTAGAAAATTCAATGTTGCCAAGTCTGCCAAAGTACTGGTAAAACATCCTGCCCTATTAAAAGTCTGTTCTCCTCTTATAAAGCCTATAAAACATATTATTTAAGCTATATATCTAATTATATATGCTACATCTAAACATCAAAATTTGTATGTCATGGTAATCCTTAGAATAAAAGGTATGGAAAAGTTATGAAAACTGTAAAACTCAATCTGGCAAAAATAACTAAACCCGTCTGTTTTTATAGACCTATATTTTCTCATGAGAATATATATATATTCTTTATATGTTCACAATTCTGTTAAAGCATTTTCTACTTATTTTGCATCCAGTTCAATAGCCCGACTAGTATAGTTTAATTCTACTTTTGTGGAGGATTTAAACCATGGTTAGGCAACCATACGCACAGGCGAGCCCGTGTAAGGGGAGACTTTTTTTTATTGAAATCCCCAGGCTTTTTTCAGCAGCATAACACTTTAACAACTTAGTTTGTGGATGAAATGTTCATCCATCATCCTCCTGCATAAGGATTTTCTCGAACGGAAGGGCTTCAGTAGCATTGCTTGTGCTTGGTAATATTTATAATAGTTGGTGGGAGGGGGAAATGGTGTTACTGCTTTTATTAGACTCGATGTATTTTTAAAACGTGTTCATGCGCTCACTGTTTACGCCCTCTCGTGGTAGGAATATGCAATGACACTTGTTTCATTTGCTTTTTTATTTATTTATTTTTTTTTTTTCATTTGCTTGTTTCTGTGATTACCCCCCAATCAATGTAATCAACATCATCATCATGAAAAACGTTTGTCCCCAAATTGCTGCAAATTGAAATGAATATTGAGATATATGATATGGTCAGGTATGAGCTTTTATTGACTTTTATTTCATTTTATTGACTTTTATTTATAAACACAGACAGCAACCACACACTTCCTGTGTGTAAGGAAAACCCCGCTTTAATAAGCAAAGATTGTGTGTACTTCACACATCAGTTATGGAATTGCCTGAGTAGGTTTTCATGGATGACTCATTCAGGTGATTGCAGGAGAAACAGAAAGGAGGAGGGGAGTGAAGGTCTGGGGAGAAAAATTGAGGAAGGGAATTCCAGTAGTGAAGACACAGCAGTCTGGGTTTGGAGCTGTCTAAACCCAGCCACATCTCATTAATATGGAGGAATTGGTCCAAATGAAAAATGGCACCTCTTGCGTCAGAGGAGGAGTTTTCCCCCTGCTGCTTCTGCGCCAACATGAGGGAGAGAGAGTGTGTCCTGGAATTACCTCAGAGAAGAAGAGAGAGAGATAGAGGGAGACTGACAGAGGACAGAGAAAGAGGCAGACAGAGAGACTGCCCAACATACTAAACAGCACCAGAGTGAGGAAAGCTCCAGCATGCACAAAATATTCGATTTTGATTATTGCTATAAGCTAAACCTCCACACAAAAGCATGACATAAAGAGTGTGAAAGCAGAAATCAGTGATTCACAGGATGATATTCATGAAAAATAAAAAATAAGGACAAATGAAGGGCACTAGTTCATAACAGATTTGGACATGTGCAAAAATATTCCAGCTGTCACTACAACATTCAATGTTTTGTTCCAGTATGGGATATTTGGTCATCTCTGTGTCTGGAAATGAGGGCAGATGTGAGTGGGCAGGCTTTAAAGCCCATAGATGGATATGTGGGTGTGTCTCAAGGTCATCCAGTGCTAGACTTCTCCACATACTAGGCATGTAACTTCAAAAGAGTGGTGAAGCAGCCATGTGTTTTCATACACAAAAGATCTGGATGACACACAACCACTAAATATTTGTCAGACTCACTAAAAAAAAAAAAAAAATACTGATTAAAAAAAAATAAAACATGTAAGCTGCATAGGCTTACCATCCATTCATCCATCTTACCATTGTATTCATTCCCATTTTACGACCGTTGTAGTACCTCCAGTCATCATTCACACATGCATTCACACACTACGGGCAATTTAAAGCCTGTTAGCCTAATTTGCTTGTCTTTGGACTGTGGGACGAAACTGGAGTACCCGGAGGAAACCCACTGAGCAGGGGGAGAACACGCAAATGCCATGCACACAGACCCCAAGGCAGGAATTGAACCCAGCCCCTGGAGGTGCAAGGTGACAGTGCTAACCACTAACCCACTTTGAGAGTAATCAAATGGTTGCCCACTCACAAATTCTTAAAGGTTGTTTTTGAGTCATTTAGAATGAAACATGACCAGCTGTCTCTCTCAACGACAAACCCAGCAGGCTACAGGCTGCTGAGAGAACCCCCTCAGTGGCCTATTTCTATTTGCACATAGACCTCTTATGGGCTTTGTTTAACATGTGGTTGGCTGTTTGAAGTTTTTTTTAATCCATCTTGTAAAGGTTAGATTAAACTTTCAAAGTTAGATTACTGTGAGTGTTTTCTTCTCACAGTAAACACCTTGACAATTTGAGCCTGTCTGAATATTCTGTGTCTTCAGTTTATATATTAAGTAAATCTGTGTTTACACTGTTAATTTATTATTCTTCATAATGAGAGCCAAATAATGTATCTAGAGCATGTCAACAGGGATGCTAACTTTTTCACTTGGAAAAGATAATGGCTGACTTAGACTTTAATGCTACAGAGAGATTAAATAAACAAAAAAGTTTTGTGTCCATATATTTTACTTCCTTGTTGATATGTACACCCTGGCCAGCAATGTTCAGGTGTTCACAATAATCACGATAAAAAGATAAAATTTGCTTTGCATGTGAAATTTATTGTCATTATGCGTTAGTAAAACGAAAACAGGATCAATGTATATAATCAGTAATTAAGTATAATAGCAAATCAAATGCAATTATTCATTTTTAAGTAATCATGTACATAATTAAGCATTATAACCAATTCAGTATAATTATTTAGATATTTCTGAATATTTTCACGAAAGAAGATGTGGTATGCAATCTGCATGTAATGAGTATAATATTCATCAACAGAAAAATGTAATAATGTAATTAGAAGAACACTTATTCAAAGTAATTAGATGAAGACTGACATCCAGTTTCTCTCTCTCTCTCTCTCTCTCTCTCTCTATCTGGGTGTGCATCATCTTCCTGCTTAGTTCTCTGCATGCTGTATGACGATGTCCAGGTGTCCACATACGTTTCTCAAATGAGCACAATCCAAGCAGGCCACCAGTGTCTTGGCGCCGGCCTGAAGAGGCTTGAACGACTCAATCCATTTTATTTTAGTACCTTGATGAATGTTTCTATAAAGCAACACACACACACACACACACACACACACATCATCATCATCAGTCAGGTAAGCACCAGCCCATGAGCAAGCTCAAGCCTACCTCTTAACCTTCAGTTAAAGTTGGGAATAGAGTAGCTGAATGGTGACAGTTGCTTCTCCTTCAAATGCAGTTCTGTTTCTCATAAACTGTCTCAAAGATTTCTCAAATGTTTCTCAAAAGTATGTCTCGCTTTGTGTCTCAGTTATGTCTCTTTGTTTAGGTGGGGTTTAGGAGAAATAGAAAAGACAAAGTTGAGGTGGTAATGAGACAGCTCAATTCAGTCTCATGAGACAAGAAAAGCTCATTCTGAGCAACATAATTTTGCTATGGGTCACAGAACTTTTGAATGGATGGTAGCCATGGTGTAAGTTGAATAAAATACTTTAGGATATGCTACAATAGGAATATAACCACCATTGGAATGCAACTAGTAACTCTACCTTACTTTAGGCAGCATCACACTCCCATTGTTAATCCCAAAAATAAAATCCCCCAAATTGTTTATTATTTTCTGATAAAGGACAATAAAACATTTAGCTGTAGTAAGCATGTTTTTCACAAAGTGGGCCCAAGTTAATAAAACCATAATAGTTAGTTCACACCTTCAACAGTTCAGTATATGTAGCTGTTTGTGGTACTGAGAATAGGGGACATGATTGCAATTTCTACATGGCTTTATCCTAAATACATGAATCTGGCCTGAACCAGCTGATTTGCTTTTCACCTGTTACTGTGTTACCTGTATGTTTTGGTTTTCACAGGAAAGAGGTGTATTCCCTCCATGCGCACAGTGACATCAGTCAGGTCATAGCCAAGTGTATTGGTGAAGCTCAATATCGCAAACATATCCTTTCCAACATGAGAGACATTGCTCACCTGATGGTCAGTAAGTACAATTACAATCATTGCAAAACCATACTTCAATACACCAAACATAGTGTCGCAGTGTTCAATATCATAATGATAACGTTATAAAAATGAATGGAATTTTAAAAAAGTATTTAAATATGCATAAAATGTATTTTATACCAAGGTTAGTTGTAAACCCAAAGGATATAAGGAAAAAGTAAAATATAGTAGGTATAAAAAGAATCCCCCCCCCCCCCTCTTAAAATGATCACATTTTGTTGCTTTGAAGACCGATACAGATTTAGTTTTATCCAGCTGTATTTAGTCAGTGCAACTTTTAACATCCTTAAAAAAACAGAATCATTCATATGGAAAAGGATCACCCCCACCCCCCTCCTAAAAATAACCTGTAAACTCAATCAGGTGAAGCCAATCACCTTCATAATGCCATAAAGCCATTTGACTTTCAACTGTGATCAGCTGTGGTCATTTCGATTAGCTCAGCATGAAAAGCTGGAGTATTTCAGTCCCTGGTAGTGCAACTGAAGCAAACGATCAACTATGGGTGACATGGCACTGTCAAATGAACTCCAGGATAAAGTTGTGCACAGGCACAAGTCAGGAGATGGATACAAAAAATTATCTTTATCACTGCCTATCACAAGTCTATTATTAAAAAGTGTAAAGTATGTCCACTTCCTGGATCAGGACATCACTCCAAACTGGATGAAAAAAAAATGGAGGAAATTTGTTAGAAAGGCTACCAAGAGGCCTACAGCAACTCTGAAGCAGTTGCATGAATTTATGACAAAGAGTGGTCATTGTGTGCCTGTGATAACAATATCACAAACTTTCCATAAATGTAGCTTGTATTGGAGTGTTGCAAGAAACAAAAGCCTCTCCAAGAAAGGCCACTTGCAGTCATGACTGAACTTTGCAAAAACGCAGGTGGTCAGTTAAGACTAAAATCTTTTTTTTTTTTTTGACATGTTGGTGTTATATCTTTCATTTGGGTATTAAAAGTAAAAACAGCTGGATAAAACTGTGTCTATTTTCATTTCAGCCTGCAAAGCAATAAAATGACTACACACACACACACACACACACACACACACACACACACACACACCTCAAGCTGTAGGGGAGGGGGTTGCACATGGACCGATTTCATGGCGGTGAGGGACATGGTGGTCTCATTGATGAGGGCATATACAATGAAGGACAGGAAAGACTGGCCCATGATAAAGTTCTTGTACGTATCTGCTGTCACCGTTATGACCTCCTGTTTAGCTGTATAATACAAGTGGACAGTCTCAGAATCATCATCCTCTAAATAACACACTTGATCAGTTAATGCAATGTGAACAACAACTGTAAACTGTAATGTTCTCAATAAATTAAATAAATTGATATGAATGAGTTTTCTTTTTGTTTGAGTATAATAATCTGACTCACTCTCTAAAGCCTGCAAAGACACATCATGGGTGATGAACGAGAACTGGGTTCGGGTGGCTCCAGTGTAGTATTCCACTTTGCCTGTGATTTTGCAGGTGATGGTTCGGGGCTGATTGCTCAGGTTGTTAAAAGTCATGGTTAATATTATGTCCTTGTTGTTTTTTGTAGCCTCGAAGAACAGCTGCACATCAGTGTCTGGCAGTATGAAGCGATTGCTGCCAGAAACACAGGAGTCTGTGCGAGAGAGAAATGGGTATTAGGGTACACAAGTGAAAGACATGCTTTACTAAAATCCATATTGTTTATTAAAGATTAGTTAGTCATAGCCATCTGTTCCTGGTTTACATTGTTCATTCATTCATGCTTAGTTTCTGCTGGGTCAGGTTTGTGATGGTTGATATTAAGTTATTATATTTATTTATATTTTAGGAAATCAAATAAATTATTTTATTTATTGTGGGCAGGTAGGAACAAAAAAAATTCTGTACATATTTATATATATAAAAAAAACACATATTTAGGTCATACCTACTTCAGGTTTCCATCATACAAATAGAGATACAAATATTTGGAGCATTACATAATATACTTCACTTATAATTTAGTAATTTGTTCTTCAGCACAATTGTGACGCCTTAATTTTGCTTTAATATTATTTTTTGATAGGTCTTTTTGTTTTACTTGGATACATTTGCTCTAACTTTAAATGTAATTAATTTATTTTATTTAAGTAAATTTTAGCTCATTCGTCAAGGAGCATTCAGACACATGTATAAATAACTGTTAGATTTGGAGCACTAGGATAGACAGTATGCTCCAAGGCCATTATCATCACACCACCTAAGAGAATATAATTTGTAAGAACTACTCCTGTCACCCCAAAGACTTTTTAATTTTTTGGCAAATTTATATGCTTTTGGATGTTTATGGATGTTGGATTTTCTTTTAAGTTGACATGTGAACTTTTCAGCTTATCCTTTCTCCAATTTGCCAATGATTACAATTCATAATAAACAAGCAGTGCTTATACTAAACAATAACCCAAGGGAGAGGGTGTAAATACGTTTACTAGATAGATTACTTTAATTTGCATTATTTGCTCTGCTCATTAATGTTCTTGTTGTTATTTCAGCTGCTCTAGTTAAGAGGTTGCCACAGCAGACCATCTGATCTGCACATTTGACTTGGCACAGGATATGCAGGATGATCTTTCTGACACACCCCTTCCATTTTTATCTGGGCTTGGGACTGGCATTAAGGATGCCCTGCAACCTAGTTGGGCTGGGTATCGGGGCATTGGCTGAGAATCAAACGTTTCGCATGGCAGGCAAGAAGTCTATCACTGAGCCACCAATGCCCCCTGCTCTGCTCATTAATAAAGAAACAAGTTGCACTTTTCAAGAAATTAAATCAAAATTTATTTTCCACTCTCTGAAGGAGGTATCTTCTGTCAGCAGGTGCATGTAGCATCAGATACTGTTGATTTGTCACATCTATATAAATTAAAGAAAGGTTTGGTCTGTACATCGGTCATTACTCGCTCTTTTAATGATATAGTGACATTTTATGCATTGAAGGACCAAAACCATGAAATTTTCTGTCTGTATGTCTAGCCTGTCCAGCCAGATTTTCTCAAAGCATCATGTGAAACTGGCTGGGCAGAATTTAATGACACTTTGGCAGTTTGGTATTTGCCTGAAGTCAAACCTGCGAATGCATACTGCACATTCTTCAAACTGTGGGTGCGTCTTAAATCAACCACTGAAAAGTATTTAACGAAACTTGACAGTACTTTGGCAGATATTTGCCTGAAGTTTAACTTGCAACATAAATTCAATCAAAATGTTGAGTAGAAGTGATAATGCAGAAAATTTCACTTAGAGTTGATGTATTCAAACTGTACATAAATTACTGACCATGCATATATTATGTTTTATAAATTGCAGCCTTTTGCAATTAAATATTTGGACAGGTCAAAGTCATTATGTACAGTTTGTCACTCATTTAAATATTTGTTCATTTTTTATTATTTGTGATCTTTTGTGCTGTTGTTTAAATCACAATCGCGATATGTGTTCAAAATAATCACAGTGAGAAATTTTGACCAAAGTGTGCAGCTCTACTAAAAAGGCAACGTGAAAAAAGGGGAGTGTAATTTAACTACTGTATGTCCAGAAAAATTAGCCTACCCTTTAAACCCTCCGTGATTTATTGGACGAATGGTCTCAAACAGAATACATCAACTCTAAGTGAAATTTTCTGCATTATAGCTCTTAAATTCTTAAAACTAATTGGGTAGAAGGTGTTGATTAATTTCCAATAACAGTAGCTTTGAGCTATGAGCTCATTCTCAAGGACAGGGATGATAAATGCTCCCTACAATCAAGGGCCAGTTATAGACAAATTTGAAACATAAATAAATGAATAAACAAGCTTTTAATGAAGATTTCTATAGTGTGAAAATTGTGAAATTGGGAAGGATTCTCCAGTGCTAGCATTTCATAACAAAGACAAAAATGTTTCTTTAGTTGTGATTTCTTCCTGACATTATTATCATTTCTTTCTTTTTATTATTAAGATCAAGAGACGAATATAAGAGAGACCAATGAGGGGATGTCCCTTTATAGCACCTTCTTTTTTGGCATTAAAGCTCCACATCCCATAATACCACAGAATCAACAAATCCTGGCCATCACCGACACAAGTTCACCTGATTACCGAGCATCTGGATTAAATTGTTTTCTGTACATAATTTTGCCCATATATTTATCAGTTTTATGTTATTGTTGCTGTAAACCTTTATTAATCATGCTGTCTTACCTTCATCTGGTGTCTGCCGGCGTAACATCCCTAAAACATAAATGATGACAAACTGTTTCATAGACATTTCATAACATCAGTTTAAATGTATCTACAATTGGTTAAAAAGTATAAATATTTATAAACTGTCAATGCAGTAATAATTACAAATGTAAAATAACAGAGCAACTTACTCTTAACATTTTTGTAAGAGTCTGTGATATTGTTATAATTACTGGAGCCAATCATTTTTGTCAAAACCAACTTTCCTACATAGTTGCTGTCCTGAAAGATAACATTCATGTTTCCATATATGTCTTTCTGATAGAAAATCACATCACTGTTGACCTGGTGACGAGAAAGTATTTTACAGGATCAGTACTTCAGTAATGCTTCTTGGAGATAAAATATAATAATATAGTTTCCCTTGAATAACAGCTAAAACCACTTAAGAAGTTCAGGAAATCATTTGAGATTTTGAGTTGTTAAAAAAAAAAAAAAAAAGCAAGCAGATAAAGCTGATATTCAGCTCACCTCAGCATACACGAAAGGTGCATCAAACGAATAGCCCAGAGATTTAGTCTTGATGGCTGTCACAGCTGTAGGACCACAACGGTAATAACCTAACAAACAAAAACAATCATGCATCTGTATTACATCTCACGTCATTTCCTGTGGTATTGCTTTATTATGTCATTAAAGTATAGAAAATGAAAATGATTTGATGATTGCAGATTAACACAAGATTAAGGAAATAGAATTTTATAATATAGTCACACTGTTCAGTGGTTTTTTTGTTTTATTCACTGAACGTTTAGTATACACTCTGCTTGACTAAATTTTGCACCTGACTATGTAGGTCTGTAGTAGATTTGTAGTTACTCCATTTGAAATATGTGATTTCATAATGAGTGAACTCGTACCATCACTGATCTCCTGCGGAGTGGCGTCAACCACCTGCCAACCAGAGTAGATGTCAGGCATGCTTGTCCTCTTTATAAACACCTCGTTCCAGCAGTGAAAGTTCCTGCAAAGACAATTATTTTTCTATAACATGAATGAACTAGAAAGGGCAAATGATTTCCTTGCAACACTACCAGCAACATATGGGCAATAACTTGAAATGACAATTTTTTTTTGTAAACAGCCATAAGACTTAGCCATCAACTTCATCATATGACCTCCAGTAAAGCATCTACTCTCACTCACTCTCTCATCGTCTACATCGCTTTATCGTGTATACAGGGTCACGGGGAGCCTGGAGCCTGAAGTACACACACACACACACACACACTACAGACAATTTAGAGACGCCAGGTAACCTCATCTGTATGTCTTTGGATTGGGAAAGGGAACCAGAGTACCCTGAGGAAACCCACCATGCACTGGGAGATCATGCACTCCACGCACACAGACCCGAGGCACAACAGTAAAGCATCTATTCCCACAAAAATGTCATTTGATTACAAATGACACTACTGTTCATCTTGCAAAGGCTTGCTCTGGCATTATGTCTGTGATCAGTCTAACCTTTTATCTGCCTGACTTGATTAGAGTTTTGATCACATTCTGCCTCATTTTACTGAATTATTTTTGTCTAGTTTATATCTGTTTGCTAATTTCCTGACCAAGTACCTATTTCACATTTCTGATTTTAAAAGTTTAAAAAGTTGTAGCCATACAAGCCAATTAATCAAAGCAGGATTAATCAACAAAGAAACTTGCACTCATCATATTATCTCACCAGATGCTGTCTGAACCATCTGTGTCCAAACTCCCATCATCGTTCAGAATAATATCAGTTGTCAGCTGGCCACCGCTGTCATGTGCAGAGCAGTAGTTTGTAATCACCCGTGCAGGAAGGCCAAGGCACCTTAGAACTGCAGTCAACATTGGATGAAAAAAGGTCAAGCATCATGCAGTATGAGAAAGTCTACAGCTATGGTCTACCGTGTACTTCACAAAATACAACATTCCTTTGGGCTATATCATAAAGCATAAGACCATGTTTATTGGTCTAGAAACTGCTGCATATGATATCCATCTCTGATGAACCAAGGATGTTGTAACAATTTAGAAATTTGTGAATCAGGTACACATCACCAGGATAGACATTGATATTATACAACTTGGACCTTCACAAGACTTCACTCACTCATTTTATATACTGCTTAATCCTGTATACAGGGTCCCAGGGGGACTGGAACCTATCTCAGGAGACTTAGAACATGAGGCAGGGCACACCTTGGACGAGGTGCCAACTCACAACAGTGCCCCCACACATACACACACTTGCACATCATTCACACACTATGTTCAAGTTGGGAACAAAATTGCAAACAATAGTGCTAACCGCTAAGCCACTTTTTTGACTCGACTTGACAAAATCACAGAAGACTTGGGACTCAATTTCAACATCAATGACGTATGATTCCATTTGAACTCATGCTCTTTGACATTGAAAAAAAAAGTTGAGGCATCTTCAAATCCTAAGATTAGATATTTACCAGTGTGCAGTGAATGAACTTCTGTATTCCCAATAAATTGGCATCAATTGGCATCATTTCCAAGGTCAACCTTCAACCACTAGACAACGACTAGGTTGAAAGCTCTTTGTGGTAGCCATGTACCCAAAGTTAAGATTAAGATTCAATTCTTTGTCACATATACCTTACACCACAGTAAAAAAAAACAAAAGAAAATAAAAATTTTCCAGTTAGGAAGCTGGGGTCAAAGGGCAGGCGCAGCCAGGATACAGTGCCCATGGAGCAGATTAGGTTAAGGGCTTTGCTCAAGGGCTTAACAGTGGCAACTTGGCAGTACTGAGGCTTGAACCGCTCAAATCCTGACCTTCCGATCGGTAACCTAGAGCCTTAACTGTTTGAGCCAGCACTGTCTACTTGTCTAATTCTTTATTTCCTGACCACTGTAATTTATTCACAGTAACAATAGTGATACTAATAGGAAGACGAGTAATTGAAAAACAGATGTACGTAATTCTGACCTGATATATAAAATATTGTAGTGGATATGTGCTATACTTACAGGTGTTGTACACTCCAGCAAACACCCAACATTGGCCGTACTTCACAGACACACCACCTGATGTATAATACTGGCGGAGAATCTCTACACTTCCAGTCCAGGCCGAGGGGGATGTACCTTCGCCGAAATCGCTACCCCAGTTGCCTACTAGGACCCCATTATCAGCCAGTGAGTTCATCTGAAAATGTATAGAATGATACATAGTAGAATGTATAGAATTATGTTTAAATCATTGACAATGTTATAATGTTCACCAGCAAATGTGTTTTCATATAATAACTAGAAGGAAATCATGGTTGACCATCTCTTTTAATTAAAATGTAAATAAGTAATACAATGACTTATTTCAAGGTAAATTTTATTTGGGAAATTATTTGATACTAAATGCCATACCAGAGCTGAGGCTTTCCGAACCACTTGTTCAGCATTTCCTCTGTACTGGAGGGGCATTTTCCCCAAATCCATAATGAAAATGCAAGCTTCCAGTATTCCTTTTTGAAACTATAGAACAATGTATCTATTAGATAAATACAAATGCTATGCATATAAATTTTAGATTTGTGATGCCCAAACTCACTGGATTACACAAGTATTTCTGCTATTATTCTTCTGAAAGGGCTTGTTAATCAGCTGATAATAATATATA
>JAQMYL010000033.1:29586571-29603003 GCA_030014365.1 Clarias pachynema
CCTCACTGGGACGGTGTCTGTCTCTCTCTCTCTCTCTCTCTCTCTCTTTCTCTTTTTACTTGAAAGAAAGCATCCCCAAGCAAGTGGTACACCTGTGGGGGAGGGGAGGTAAGGGTGGGGTCCATTAGCAATACCTGAAATGGAGGTGGAGAGACTCACTGAAGAATAGGATTGGGGCTTGGTGATGGGGAGGGGGACTGAGGAATCCGACACGCTGAAAGTTCAGCTGCAGTTTTTTCCCTTTTTATAAAAGTCTTGCTAAATACCCAGAGCGGACAAGGAACTGGCAAATATGCTGCGTCTTTGCTTTTTCAGAAACAATTCAGAGAAACTGCCATGTCATTGCATGTTGGTCACATTTCTTTAACCTTTATCACCATGCTGCTGTTTCAGCCAAAAAAAAAAAAAAGACTTGTTTCTAATAAACAAGTATCAGCATGCATTTTATATAACTGAACAATACAAACAAGATGTTCACCATCTTGTCCATTTGCAGAAGCAGAATAACAGGGACAGGGATTTCCAGTCAAGTTTGTCTTCCCTAAATACTGTTTCAGCCTGGTCTTGCAAACATAAAGCAGTAGCTGAACTATGGCCTGGGAATGACTGTTATCTGGACGCCACACCCAAGCTCTACTTGCATCTCTGACTGCAGCAACAACTTCTTACTGAGTTCAAATGAACCCACAGACAGTTTACACATACTGAGCTTCAGTTAATGCCCCGCCATTGCAGAGCAAATGAAAAACAAACCCCCGCACCGTCAGGTCGAGCAATTTGACAGAAGACTGAGAAACCCACCCCCCCACGTGTGTTGGTACATAAGCATTAGAAAGATGGTGGACTCCGATGCAGTCAGTAGTAGTGTTTTCAAAATAAATGCCGTACAGTGTGATGCAGACCGGGCTGGTGAAGTGCTCGGGGCGGGTGGGGACTTGGCTATTTTAAGGTTGTACATCCAAGCCTAAATTTGGGTTGCGGTTATGTGGGGGCAGGTAAAACGTAAAGACGTGCCTGGCCCACTAGACTAAGGTTAATGGTACACTGTGAGCCTCCCTTGAGAAACAAATAGTCAATGGGCCAGGCTACGCTACCACGCCTCTGAGGAAGAAGACACAAAAGGGAGTGAGTTGGACTCTTTCTCCGGTGTGAAACCTGGCCTCTTGATCAGGATCTGGGCGCATAAAGGACAACCACAAAACCCCGCCCACCTTCAACACCTATTCCATATCAGTAATTCACACTTATCAAAAGAGGCCTACTTGAACAACACTGGCTTGTTCAAGCCCAGCTCCCTGTGCCCTACCTTTCACATATTTACTCTCTCGCACTCGGTTTGTCAGGTTCCTTACAATGCAAGTAATTTAATTCCAAGCTCATAATCTTGTTTTATCAGCTCCAGAGTTGTGCACAGAGCGTTTTACGGCGGTAAGAAGGTACATGCAAACGCAATAAGGGCCGACTTGTCCGTGCCTGCCGTGTAGATTACAAAAGGGGTGAGCTGTAACCACCATTTCTCCAAACAATCTCAGCTGAGTCTTAGTCATCAGGAAGTCAGTTGGTCACCTTGTCTTTCTCCATCACACTTTGCCCTGTGACCTCTCCATCAAGCGGATCGGAGTGTTATCATTAACCGCTCAGTTAGGCTTCGGCTCGTGAACTTTGGTACTAAGTATCAGGGAAAGAAAAAAAAAAAATGAGCAAAGATGGCCATAAAGTTTAGAGGAAGAAAGAGCTTGAGATAAGTAGGGTGTTGATAGGCTCGTAAGTGGGAAGCTGGGTCAAGGACTCTTCGAAGAGATTATTCCAGTTTTGTTTATAGTCACTATTTAATTGACTACTACAGTCATGTTTCTTTCTTTTTTTTTCTTTTGACTTATTTACACATGCAACAAATGCTGACCACTTTTAGAACAATTTAAGACATTTAAGACAACTCGGATTAAAATATCCATATACTACCGGTTTTCTGACGTAAATGAATGTAATTTGACACCTGAGAGCAATAGAAGTGAATTAAGTTGTTGTCTCGGGCAGGAGGAGCTCAGTACTTTAGACCCGTCTACTGATTGGAAGGTTATAGGTTCAAACCCTAGAACTGCCATGCTATACTGTTGGGCCCTTGAGCAAGGCCCTTAAATACTCAGATGTATAAAGAGCTGCCATGTAAGTCTCTCTGGATAAGGCCGTCTGCCGAATGCCCTTGTCTTGTGTAACGAATTGAAATGAAGCCAAAAGACCAAGCAGTTTCATTATCATGGCGATAATAATATGGCTCCATCCTTACTTCCAGAGAGTTAGACAGATCTGATTTCTGAGTAATAAACATGACCAAGGGTTCAACATTCAGTGAGACTTCGTGTTGATCTCAGCAGTGTGTAATTAGTTCCGAACATCTGTGTGTGTGTGTGTTTGTAGCGGTTTCCTCCGTTCATTTCATCCCTTGGCCTTGGTTAGAAAATGGCTTTTCCCACCAGACTGCAAAACTTTCAAATGTTTGCTGAACAGGAAATTGGGGAAAACTGCCTGTTTCTTTCAGGATTTCATAATTACCGCGACATTTAGAGAACTGCAGACAGAATGAACGCAGAACATCCTCCGGGTTTGTGAGAACTTTGCTTCAGTGGACAAAGACTGACTCACCAGCCCAAAGTCGGCCAGTGATCTATGTTGCCTTCCTCTGTCTCAGTTTCAACATTAAGCGTTTTCATTCTCTCAAGGGTTGACTGTGTTGAGAGTTGTAACCCACCCACCAATCTGTACCCAGCCTGGTGCTGGCTCACATCTGATGGAACTCTCTTTATCACCCTGTTGGCAAAACATTGAGGGGGCCCATACAGATGGAAATGAGGCCTTTACAGTCCCACAGACGAAATGCAACTGCCCTAACGCCTCCGCAGAGTGCCATGGGATTACAAAAGGGACCGGTTAGTCTTGACCCCAGCCCGTGACTGCTGCGATGCTGAACGACAGAGATCTAGATGTTCCTCATTCAGCGCTCTCTCCGTGTACATTCTTTCATGTTGGTATCAGTTGTCCTTCACATATACATGCATTGCTGGCTTTTGAAAAGAGTTAACAGCTTATGAATGGCAATTAAAATAACACTAGTAGCACTGTAATGAATCTCGCAGTCTACTGATTCTGCTTTTGTCCTATACACTTAATGGCCTCTTGTGTGTTTTAAATTGAATCGAGTGCAAACGACAAGGCATTTTATTTCCCCGTACAAAGATTTCTGCACCAAATGATGCTCGGGTTGGATCGGAAATTTGGCGCGGGTGATGAAATCAAGGATGTGTAGTAGACACAGCTTTGGTCGCCACGTTGCAATTTGGCACTTTCTTAAGAAAGTCATCTGCTCGATCGGAGCATCCCGTTCAAACCTGGCGTGTTGCATCTTATCATGAAAACAAAAAAAATTATAGATAACCAGAGCATATTTTTAAAAAAAAAGCTTTCTGAAGTTCCAGAGCTTCCAACCCCCTATTTCAGATGAATTACTCCCTTGTAAGAGCATGTCCTCAGGCAGAGGCCTATGTACAGAGAGAGAGAGACGAGAGAGCAAGACTAGCACAGTGACTGTGGAGTGGCAAGAAAAAAAAACACAATGTGACTCTTATTTCAGCCAGAGGAGAGGAGGGGAGAGGAGAGTACGCGATGTGATGCCGCCGAGTCGCTTCAGTGTAACCGAGAAGTTCCAGCGTGCCCACATACCCCTGGAGTTTGATGGATAAGCCCCACTGGGAGAGCTGGTCTGCCTGTCAATCAAAGCACGCTGCCTTAACAAACAGCTGGATACCTGGCCTCTCATTGGCTGAAGGGTAGTCATGTGATTTTGTGTTTTAGGGGGTAGGTCCTGAAATGTAGGTGGGTGAGCGCTTTCATTGCACCAGTTGGCTGATGTTATGGCCTTGTACTTTGGCCTCCATCCTCACTTTGGAGCTTAGGTCATATAACATCAGAACCGGAGCCAAAGTGCTGTGGAGGGAGGGAGGGAGGGAGGGAGGGAGGGAGAAAGAAAGTGAGGGCTAGATGTAGAGGTGTGTGCAATGACTCATCTGGAATTGCAGATAACATTGCTGTTGTTCTGGCATTAAAAAGACAGGTGTTGACTAAGTACAGTGCCATCTAGTTGCTGAATGAGTACTTTTTCCTTTTCTGCCAAGTAGCTGCGTTCTTCAGTGGAAGGGGGGGGGATGGAGGTCTTGCAGGCCACAAATCATGTGTGTATGCAAAAGTGTGTGAGGGAGAAGGAGAGAGACAGACTTTGGGATAGCCTCAGTCTCAGTCCAGATGAAGGGTGTATTCTTCTTGCTTTCACAAAGAGCTCCATTATAGCATGCTGTAAGAGGCGTATCTGCCCAGTGCTCCATTAAAACCCCCCCTCCAGCGGTTTTCCTCCGTCTCCCAAACAGACAAGGTGGAACCCACAGACGCCCGGCAGCACAACTCTACAACTTATACCACTGTTAATAGCAGGCTAGGCATCGGTCCCCTTAAACACCATGAAGGCACAGGGGTATGGATTTATTTTTAAGTCAAGAGGCATTTGTTGGGATCATGGTGTATGGTGGAAACGCTGTCTGTGATTCCTTTAAGAAGGAGGAAAAAAGAAATTGAGAAAATATTTAGAAGGCAGACTCCTAGTCGGCCAATCTATAACCAGAGTGTTGTTACAGGAGACTTCTTAACGGCTACTGACAACTTTAAGTTTATATTTTGGGAAATAGTCATCTGCTTAACTTGTAGCATCAGTACCCCATAGCTCATCCAGGTTCTCTACAGGTCGTGTGCAAAACTAAAACCAGGAATTCAAGACTGCGTGCGCTTGGCGACCGTTATTGAAGTTTTGCAACCTAACGAGCATTGTTTGAAAAGCAGGGACGTTTAAATCTATTGAAAGGCTTTGAGATCCGCAGCTCAGGGAGCACGTTGTGTGTTCAGGGCATATTGGAGATCTGTTCACGTCGGCGTGTAATGGCTTGTCGGCTTAACGGGCCTGAAAAGCCCTCCGAGCACTCGCTCCCTCCCTCCATCGTTTTCTTTTCAGGTGTAGGGAGGCTTTTGGGTTTTACCTCATGAAACCAGGAGCCACGCCTTACCAGGAGTCTCTTGCTTCGAAAAAGAGATTATCCTAAGCATCTTTAGTCCTTTCGTTTCCAGAGACATAAAGACGGAGATACAGCTGTGAGCTCAAATTCAGTGCGACTTAACCCCGAGCTAATCTTGGACTATTACATCTCTGTGTCCAGGCCATCAGCAAACGTCCTGGTTTTTCCATGCTAGTGTTGGGAGAATATTACATTCACACTCGCCTAGTCATCATTCACACCTGCCAAGTTTCTGTTTTTAATGCTGACTGAACCTTTTGTAAGAGTGTACCGGTTTCTTTCACTCACATCATGCCGTTTGTAGATTAGTGTCCTGGTTAATTCGAGTGTGAAATCTTTACTTCATCGTGTCCGTGCTATGACCTCACGCGATGTGCTTCAGAGAACAAGTAGAGCACGTGTCCGAAGACGATGGCGAAGATAATGTGTTAGTTTATATTATTATCATCCAGAAGTTTGTCTACTTGGCATGGACAGACTGTCCTGGAGGAGTGATTTACGGAGCGGAGCCGTCACTGCCGCCCTGCTATGAATGCACCATTTGTTGCAGACGGACAACTGTCAGAGAAGAGCGCCGAGGCCTGCAGCGTCCCCGCTGTCATAAATACAGCTGAGGGAACAGGCCGAGCAACCGGAGGAGAAAGGAGAAGGTGGGAGGGATTCCCATGTGCCTTCTATCTAGGAGTCTTGTTTCATTCATGGACCATGTTAAGCATGACAAGAGTGGTAAATGTATTGAATGCATCCTGTATGGACGGTTTAAAACCGTTCCATGCGATGCACGATAAGAAAAGACCTCTCCATGTCCGTGTCCTGTTGGGTGCCAAAAACAAAACGCCGCTCCTATAAATAGAGGATGTCAGACATCTGATTTTTCCTGCAGGAACATGTCTGCAAAAAACGAAGTAATCAGAAGAGCATCGGTGAGATGGACAGGGGGATTAGGGGCTCATTTTGTGTTTTTCCCCAGCGATTCGCACCGTCCCATGTCTCTGTAGAAGCCTTGTAGCCTGACATCAATGCCAGCTTATTCATTTAACATTTCTTTCCTAAAGGGAACTGAACATCAGCCTGCGAAAAGCCTGCAGTGTTTTAATGCATCGGAAGGATAGTGATGGTCTGTACGCAAGCCTGCCCGCGAACACTTGCGCACACATACACACTCGTACCATCTGTAGCGTGTGGAGGACAGTGTACGCTTTTTTTTTTTTTTTTCCAAGGCAGCTGTCAGCGATACACCAATCTGTCAGCGCATAGTCTGCATCTGTACTCCTGCTTTGTAACTCATACCGTGTGTGTGTGTGTGTGTGCGCATGTGCTAGTATGAGCATGCCTTCCAAATCAACCTTTGTTGATCTGACCCGTTGTCAGTCTCTAGTGAGGAACCCCTCAGCTTTTCTCCGCTCGACGTTCCTGTGCAGTTTGCACCGACATGGAGAGGAGGCTGAATTTGAGCCTGTCTCCTTCCCCTAGGCAGGCTCATATGACCAGACAACCTCTGCATCGGTACTCCGCTGAGAGCACGGCCAAGCCTGGGCAGCATACACACCATTCAGGCCCAAATAAAGACGTACTGGCTTGAGTGAGGGGAAAAAAAAAAAAAAAAGTGTCAGTCTCTGGCACCTGTTGCCAAGGACCAGCAGTTTGCAGCCATGTTTAATTCCAGAGCCAAGAGCTGCTGTGCCAGCAAGCTAACGCACACACCTCATCAGCCGAGTGTCGAGCCTGCATGATGTTAAAGCGAAGGAAATGTATCCCGAAATGAGTTTATATTTGGCACGAACCTGTAAATTTGTTACGATTCATTGCCTATAAGTATGTAAGTGAACTTCACGCTTCCTGTTTAAATATACTGACGTTTCCAGTGTTGGTTATTACTGATGCTGTGTTTATTGTGCCACTTCAGTTCTAAAAGGTTTAAAGCCTTGCATTTTGAAGCTGTTCCAGACTTCAAAGGTTCATGAGAATACCAGTGTAGTAAATACAGCATAAATGACAAGATGGTGCATGTTTGGCTATAAACGAAAGGTTTTATTAATTTACTGTCGTGTCTGTTTCAGCATCCAGGTTAGTCGGAACCAGGTTACTGCTGCTTGATTTTCAATGAAATCTGAATCAGATTTCAGATGATCAGTGGACCGGTTTTCAGCCTAATCAGACTCGTATTTAGATGATTCTGTTCATGCAGTGAGTCGTGCAATAGTAAAGCATTCACGGGTTCGAATCATGCGACAGCCAGAAGCCTAGGCAACTGATTGGCCGTGTTTTCAGGGAGGAGGGGTGGCAAGCGACACTAACCATTCCACTCATGTCAATCACACGTTTCTTAACCTTCAAATAGTCGATGTGTGGGCGGGTTGAAAAGACGCTGAGGTCACATGTCACATGGTTGGTAGCCATCAACTCATTTCCAGTTGTTTTTTATACTGATCAGCAGCACCACTACTGCCACTGCAAGGTGAATTGAATAACATTGATTAACAATTATATATATCAGTAAACTGATGACCGAATCATGGGCATCCAAGGCTCATTTATGCCTTTGAGGACCACAGAAACAAGCCAATGCAGCACAAATCAACGCTGGCCATGATAGAAAGGTATCGGAATACCCGGTGCATCACAGCCTGCCGAAGATGGAGAGTTCAAGCCTCCAAATTCTCAGAGTCCAGAGTCCAAATTCCTCAGCTCCTATTCCGATCGAGCACCAATGGAATGCGCCGGACAAACAAGTCCGACCACTCCACAAATCCACAGCACCCAAAGCATCCGTCGCTACGACACCACAGCACACCCCCAGAGGTCTTGTATAGCCATGCCCAGAGCTGCAATTTTGGCACAAGGACAACCTTCACAATACTGAATATTTAGCAAACGTGAAGGTTATTTACTGGACAAATGATCTCATTACGAAAGCTGCTTGCCAATATTTATTGATCACCTTAATATTACATTGAAAAGAAATACTTGCATATAGTTAAATTATTGAAAAA
This sequence comes from Clarias pachynema, assembly GCA_030014365.1. Lineage (NCBI taxonomy): Eukaryota > Metazoa > Chordata > Actinopteri > Siluriformes > Clariidae > Clarias > Clarias pachynema. Next base: position 29,594,679 of record JAQMYL010000033.1, read on the forward strand.
CTCAACATAAATTCCAGACTATACGTACATTACCAATAATAAATTGCAGCATTTTGCGGTTAAATAATTGCATAGTGCGATTTCGATTTTTATGAGATTAATTGTGCAACACTGTTGGTAAATGATCTTCATTATAAACTATTCATTTGCTGCACATTTATACAGCAAGCAAGCAGTGTTGAGAGATTTATAAAAAGATTGTCCATGGCTTTGTCTTTGTTTTCCTCTCGAGCAAACCCGTATGGATCACGTTAAATGTCTCCTAGATTTAATCATGTTTTATTTAATAATTATAACGGATTTAACATTCAGTTCTCAATAGCAAGCATTTGTTTAGGTTGAATTTGTTTCTTCTTGAAGTCATTTTGATGATTTTATTAAAAAACTTATTTTCTTTTAAGTTCACTCCAGGTTTCCTGTCCTTGTTTCTCCTTGCAGATCCTGTAGAATAGAACTGATAAAAGAAATGATAAAATTGTAGAACCATTGTATGATGGAACCATGAATGAATGGTTCACCAGCTTTGCGTTTTACATCATGTACGACAGCAGCGCTTACTCGCACTGATCACCAGCTTGTCCGATTAGATAGCTGTAACTGAAGTGACTGATGAGAATTTACTGTTTGCTGAACCAGTCGAGCTGATCAAACTTTATCTCATCACCAGCACGTCCGTAGTAAAACATTAGCAGTCTGTTGGGGAAGATCTTCTGTAGAGAGGTCTGACGAGCATCTCTACAAGTCAGGCCATGTCTCCACCGCTTTCCTCTTAGTCTCCAGACATGGCCGCGGTGGCAGTGCTGCTCTCGCCATCGCTCTTTTTTACATTGTGTTTTTTTACACTTATGAACGGTTTCAGTCTAGCGCTTGGCTGAGGTTTGGAGGGGAAATATCTGGGAAGATGTACTGGAAGTTAAACACACAGAGACCACATGGTTTCTGAAAGAGAGAGAGAATATATTGAAGGAAGGCTTGGCAGTGAGACTCCTGCTGCAGGGCGTGAAACTTTTTTTTTTTCTTTTTTTTTTTTTTCTCTTCTCTGCTCAGAAACATTGATTGAAATCAAATCCTCAGCCCCATCCTGAAGTCTGTTTTCCTATTTCATTATATTTTTTGTAGCATTAAATATAGTGTTAAATTAAACCAAAGTTTAGGTGATGCTCAGAGCTTATTCACTTCACCCTCACTGTTTCCTTAATCAGCAAACAAACCAAAAACTTTAAAAAATAATAATAATAATATTTTTTTTATTTGAGTAAACAGAGTATCTGAGTACGTCTTGGTATGTGCGAGTGTGTACCCGTGTGTACGGTCTGCATTGATAAGGATGTTCTTCCCCTCCCTCTGCTTCACTTTGTCCTTTCAGTGGAACTAACACAAAGTGAGAAAGCGAGTGAGTCAGGCTGGGAAGCCGTTGACGTCGATCGTCGCCTTAGAGAGAAGGAAGGAACCGGACTTTCTTGTTAATCCAGATTAATGCAACAACTTCGCTCTAGTGTGCTGCTGTACACTCCTACATCCACACACACACACTTTCAGCTTTTAACTCTCTGTGACTACATCTGCTTTTTTTTTTTTTTTCATCGACTTGGAGAGTTCAGTCTGTGTCCAGCAGTCTGTGTCCCTTTATGTGTGTGTGTGTGTGTTTGGTGTTCAGTGTGAGGCTGAGGGTATGGGCAGGTGGAGAAGCTGTGGAGCCTGTGAACTGAAGAAGCTGTCGGTTCCTGCACTTGTCCGTGCCTGTCATCCTGCGCAGAAACGGCACAGCAGCATTCTTTATATACACACACACACACACACACACACACACACACACACTCTCGCTCTGACTCTCTCTCTCTCTTTCACTCATACGCACATACACACGGTAATGCTCAGTGTCAATCGGTAACGTCCACCTCACACACGGACACTAATAATAACGTTGCTGTGTCTCCAATTACAATTATATTCTTGGCGAAAATTGCCACGTTGCTGTGTTTACGTTCGTCGGCGTAAATAGGACAGAATAAATTTAGAAAGAGGTGCACAAATAGTCCAGGTCATTATTCCGCATGAAATCTTTTGGCACGGTACCTCGATGCATCTTCAACTTTACAGAGCAACACAACCTGTATTGGTAGACCGGCGAATCAATTTTCAGGCATTGTTTACACGTTTTGAAATATTAAAAACTACTAAAAGCATCTTAAGCATTGAAACGCCGTGTAACTTGTGCTATTAATTGTTTAAATATCTTCTTCTTCTTCCGATCTTCTGCCTCTACCCTCCAGTGCAGTAGGTGGCAGTATCGCACAAACCTGCCCGTAAACCCAAAAGAAGAAGTGATAGTCTCGCAAATTTGCAGGAAATGGAAGTAATTTGTATTTTTTTTTCATAATCTATGGTGGTGGTTTTTTTTTTTTTTTTTTTTTTTCCCCCTTGTTTTTTTTTTTGTTTTTAGTCAATTTTAGACTGTTTAATATTTGTAAGTATTTTTAAAAAGTTTGAATCGTTTCTGAATCGAAAACCGATCAAATTGGCCAACAAAAGATTGATTAAATTGTACAGTCTTGTAACAGGTCGCATAGCTCAAGAAGCGTCTGCCGCTCAACCCCCACAAATGTGTTTGCACCTGGATGATGTGGAAGCATCTACAACGTTAGTCATACCATTTTCGTTCAGGTGTAAGACTGGCACTGAGGGTGGAATTCGGCTATGGCGGCTGAGGATCTAGATTGTATCTGATCGCATGGTTGCTCTGGGTTTCTGATCGCAGGGTCGTGCGTTTGAGGCCTCCTCTGGCGGGAGATGCCATTTATGGGTCCTTGGCCAAGGCCTTTAACCCTTTGGGCTGATGTAGGAATGGTATCTGGAATTAAATAAAAATCCTACGCCAATTACTTGTGGGAAAAAAAATGGGGAGAAGCGAGACCTAGACTAAGGATGCCCTGCAACCCCGGGCCTTCCTCATGGCAGGCAGGATGTCTACCACTGACCCACCATTCACCTTTCATACAACAGATGTTAAATGGCTATACGCGCCCGCCTCCGAATGTGGATCACAATGCGTCTTCGGGACGCGCTCGACCCCGTTCACACCCGTACTCAGAGCTGACCACTCGTGACCTGATCACCCAGGACGCATGTAAATGTCAGGTGTGAACGGGGGGGCCAGAGCTGTAAAAACCTGCTGGTGCTTGCTCTCTTCCCGCTCCTGATACACCTGGACTAAAAATGTGGACATCTGGTTCACCCAAGGGTCGTGCTTTAAGAAACACGAATACTAGCATGTCATATCCAGATGTGTTGTGTAAAATATTCAGGAGGAGCACCGGGGTCGTGCGTCGAATGCCGAGTACAGTCGTGTTATACTGGGGTAATGTTTTGTCATTGGTATTAGCTGGCAGGCTTATTGAACAAACATGAAGCTTTTTACGGTTATGATGATGCACCGCTTAAGGCCCCGTCGTAAAGTGACCTAAATAGTGCACACGCTTGGTGGAAGCACCTAGGTGAAGGATGCGCAACTATTTTTTTTTTTTACCAGTTTTTGTTTTTTTTGTAAAATAATTGCAGTAATGTAAATCAAATGTAAGCGACATCATTATTCAAGGGTCGGAGCCAAGCGATGACGTCGACGACATTCCATCGCCAGCGCTAATCACAGCTGCGTGGTTCTGTTTGCTCGTTTCCCTGCATCCTCTGTTTCACAGCCTCACACACTGCTGGTATTCAGCTGGTTAGGCTGGAGATGAGGCAGAGACTGGGTGTTGTTTGTGCGTGTGCGCACACACACACACACACGCGCACGCACACACATTGGCATGGCTCAAGACCTTTGCAACCTAAAATGTCTCCTCCACCCAGCCATTATAACTACCTCAGTGTGTCTCAATTAGGCAGTCTTACCAGCCACTAATCTGATAATCACTGTCCTCTCTCTCTCTCTCTCTCTCTCTCTCTCTCTCTCATCCCTCCCTCCTTCTCTGGTTCTTTTATTCCCCTCATCTCCCCGCTGTCCTTATTTTTTTTTTTTTTTTTTTTTTTGTCTTTTTTTTCCCCCTTGTTCCAAATTATTAATTTTAAACCAGAATTCGTTCTTCACATTTTGATCATCATGGTCGGCTCCCGAACCGTTACACGTCCTCGCTCTTCCTCCAACTCCGTCTCCGCTTGTCTCCTCCGTCTTTTCAAAAGCTCCTCCACAAAGACGATAAGCTCTAAATCTGTCGACTTCCACGTCTCTCCCCATCTGTATGTCGCTGTCTTTTACACTTACACACACACACACACACGCACATTTGCATAAACATACAGACAGGAACCGAAGCTAAATGAAGGACTTCAAAGACAAAATAAGAAGAAAGAAGTCGAACAGACGTAGAACTGCAGGACAGATGCGTACTGGACATGACGGCGTGTTAAATTACCAGTAGAGATACGGAACAGTTTAGTGCTGCACTGCTTACACTATAAGTTTATGCCCCCTGTGGCCCTGTATTGTACTTCAGCATTGTAGCCAGTACGTTCATGTCAGACTAACTAAGCTTATGTTGTATTGGAGGTGAATCTTATTATAGGTGATAATTTGTAGATGCTGTAACAAGGCTGCTTGATCACAACAGTCACAGTATATACACGCGCTCAAATAGTCATCTACAGCCATCATGCAAAAACAAACGGAGTCCAGTCCCAAACATGAGCAGTTTGGCAAAGCATCTCTATGAGGATTCAAACTTTATTGTTTATTAAAACACTTTATTAGGCGTCTAACAGTTTTTACTTCTTTTAAAAATCTGTGCGCACAAGAAACACCAAACAGACCATGTGGGTCAAACAACAAGTGAAAGTTTTATTATATATACACTTTTGTGCCCAAGTAAACTTTTTTTTTAATTATATAAAAAGTTATTATGTAAATGTCTGTTATTTATAAAAAAGATTTTATAACCCACCTCCCGCCCCTAATGTGACCTCATATATGTGACCCCCCCCCCCCCATCTTGTTCTCTTGTGGGCGTGGCTCAGATGTATTTACATAGACTCTGAAAAGGTGTGTTTATAGGAGGAGTGAAATACAGGGAGATTAAAGTATGAAAAAGATGCACGATCTGAAGTGTTGAAGATTAAGATATTTCTGAAAGAAAAAAAAAAAACTATTTGAAGTTCAACAACTACAGCGGGCGTTCAATCATTATTCACTTGTTTATTAGGTTATCATCTATTTGGTGTTCATACTATGACATCACAGGCAATATTGGTATTAAAGGCAACATTTTGGTTATCATAAGAACCCTAGTGATCAATCATTATGATGTAATGAATATTACAACTAGGGGTTTGTTTTGTTGACGACGACGCACGTTTGTAATACTCTGAAATGTTACAGTATTCGCGCTCAGCTCTAATATTTGCATGGTAGGTTCACAGATTAAACACCATTGTACGATTTATGGCTCTGTTAGACGCTCACAGGAGATGTGAATCGAGTGCCGTACCCTCATTGCTTTACTCATCGCATTAGACACACAAGCAGGTCTTGTGTAATAGCCTGGTGTCATACTGGGGAAGGAGTTTGCATGAGTTGACTTGCAAGCATCTTTGTCTTGTCTGTGTGTGTGTGTGTGTGTGTGTGTGTGTGTGTGTGTGTGTGTGTGTGTGTGTGTGTGTATTAAACCCTATCTGTGGTCTCCCTGCAGTGTGAGCCGTGGTTGCTGACGCTCGAGGTTCACGGCGGTCCTTCTGACTGGTAAATATCCCTCCTTCTCAGGCTGTGCCTCCTCAACCTCACACACAGCCTCAGCACATCCTCAACTTCTTGAAATACTGTAAAACACAGCATGGATGAACCCTTACAGAACTTTGCTTCCTGGGCAAGCATGCAAAGTATTTACCCCCGTAGTGTCTGTGTTTTCTCTTTTCCACAGCATTCTTTGTCACCTTGCCGGGATTGTTGCTTTTAAAAAAAAATAATAATAAAAAAAAAATTTAAACCTCAATTATATGAGGGTTTCAGTTGTTCAGCCGTGTCCAGTGCCTTTTCCGTTTCATGCCTCTGTGTCTCCGCTTGCTGCCCTCTTTTGCACGCAGAGAGACTGGACCTCGCACGCGTCCTGCCAAGCTCGCGCTCATCCCCTTCACCCGAGTCCGACAGCATGCATGCGCTTGCTCGCTCGCTCGCTGCCGTTCGAAAGTGTGCAAGTGTCTTTCCGTTTTCACCATGTAGAGTGTTCCTGCGCTCATCCTGACATTCTAACCAGAACCAAAGCAATCATCAGCCTGCTGATGCAAAGTTATGTAAAGCACCGCAGGCGTGACGAGGGTTAGTGTCCTATGTTCACGTTTTTTTTTTTCCTCACTCGGCAAGTGTCGAGTCTAATACCCTTGCCGGAAAAAATATTAACTTGGAGGATAGTTTTCAGGAGCTCCTCACAAGGTAGAGGATGTTGTCTTTAGAGCCGCACCGATCTTTTCCTGCACGTCATCGCGTGTGTTGGATCGATGTGAAGTTGGATCCGTTTAAGGCTGCATGAATCATATTTTCCGATCCACGGTTGTAGTTTGTATTGTTAGTGTGTGGTGTACGTGTGTGTGTGGGGTGTTGACATGAATGCAGAAGACAAATTGTCTCATAGCCCTCCCCCCCCCCCCCCCATGCCCTTATGTCTCATGATGTTTCGCATAGCTCAGCAGCAGAGATTCGGTTACCAAAAGGATGTCCGTATCAGTCAGGTTTTAGGTGTGTGATGATACCCAGAGCTGTGGATTGGACTGAAACTGAAAGGTTGAATTTTGTTGAACATTCGACTCTTCTGAGAGATTTACCTACATTTACACAGACAATAATCATTAGAGATTCCAGTTCAACTGTTTACATGGATCTGATGAGATGTGTTTACACGCTCAAAGCATTAAATCATTCACACACTCATTCATCGTCTATACCGCTTTGTCCTGTATACAGGGCTGCAGGGGGCCTGGAGCCTCTCACAGGAGACTTGGGGGACGAGCGGGGTACACCCTGGACGGGGGGACCAATCCATCACAGGGGACAAACACATACACTCACTCACGCTCATTCACATGTGTGTAGCAATTTGGGAACGCCATTCAGACTAATTTGCATGCACACAGACCCGAGGAGGGGAATCGAACCTTGGACTTTTGAAGTGCAAGGCAACAGTGCTAACCACTACACCACAGAGCATTAAATCATTTAACCCAACCTTTTGTGTTATTATTATAGCTTACAAGAATTCAAGTCTCCTCTTTAATGGGTTAGATGCTCCACTATGTAAAAAAAATAGTAAGCCAGTGATTGGCCCTTATTTTAGATGCAGTGGATGATCGTGAAGGTTGAGGGTTGTTTTGTGCTCACAAAGATTACACATCAGGAAATGGAAGCAAAATGTTTTTTTTTTTTTTTTTGGAAACTCGTCGCATGACCTAATGTTACCCCTATGTGGCGCAAACATGTGCAGAAGGAATGTATTTATTTCGACAAGAGAAAAACGATCAGATGAAATGTTCACCTGTATAAGTTCAGCCTTTATTCGTCACATATACTGTAAAATTCTTTATCCTTTGCATGGAACCAGCTTGTTGTTCGTAGTCTGGGGTCAGAGCGCAGGGTCGGCGTTTATACGGCGCCCCTGGAGCAGACGGGGTTCAGGGCCTTGGCTAACTGCTTACTTTCCGACGAGTAATCATATTATCAGTTGCACATGATATTCACCTATTAAATCCATTCCGATCCAGTCGGACTGTTGTGTTTATATGACGCATATTTATTCTGATCGGGGTGATTATTTCCTATTATTGGTGTAATATTAGTTTCTATGTAAACACCGCTACTGTGATTGCGACAGACGTTAAGCGAGCAGTGGTGTAGTCTCAGCCCTTGGCTGACAGGACACTGGATATTTTTTTGTACACTTTTCTGTCCCCGAGCGTCAGAATCTTTTTGTAGTTGTAGTATGTTCAGGAAGGTCTGAGAGTCTACAGGCGAATGTCTGATTTCTTTCAAATTAGGAAGTTACACTTGTCTGCGTTTAAACTCTCAGTCTGACTAGTGTCCCAAGGCTTCCCTTGACCGACCTTAAGCGAGTGTAACCCAAGGTCATCTGCATGGATGAATGCACTTCTTGTAGCTCTGTCTTTTTAAAAAAAGTTAAACATTTGTTTGCTCCGTTTTTGTACGAGAGAGAGGTTCTGGCGATGTGGAAATGCAGGGTTCCAGTCCTGATGCAGATGATGATGATGATACTGTAGATACAGTGTAGATGTAGCGCAGTCGAGACTCTGTCCTGCCCCCGAGGCGTTCGCGCCGAGGCATGCCGACAG
>JAQMYL010000033.1:29633027-29654793 GCA_030014365.1 Clarias pachynema
AAGGGCCTTGCTCAAGGGCCCAACAGTGGCAACTTGGTGGTTGTGGGGTTTGAACCTGGGATCTTCCGAACCGTAGTACAATGCCTTAACCACTGAGCTACCCCTGGCCCAAAACCTTGCATAAATATATATTCTGTTCAGCATTTTTTTCACTACTGCAAAATTACAGAAGTTACCATGTGTCAGGAAGGACATCTGGTGTAAAAACCTGTGCAGATCTGATGGTCCGCTAGGGCGACCCCTTGACAAGAGCAGCCGAAACAAAAAGCACAGACTCTGGAACAAGATTCGATATGGGTTTCTACTGTTTTGACATTTAAATTTATTTATGTAGTTTTGAAAACAATGTAAACTTAATTTTTGTATACATAGAATAACAGTTCTTTTTGGATGCAATGCTAGTGTCTGGCTGGCACATTGTAAAGAAACATACAATAGTGATGTATATTGTTTATTGTAGAAATGTCTTCAAAATCAATATTATTATGGGATATAAAAGAATAATTTTGCTAAAAAAAAAGAAAGAAAAAATCAATATATAAATCAAATCAATGAAACAAAACTAAATTAATTATATAGTTGCAAGCAGTGATGACGGGTCCAAGCACCCTGCTCCATTTGAGCGTATTAAGACCTACATAAAGCCATCTCCGCCCGGGTGCACCGCACAACCTGCACATTTCAGACACTATATAGGGCTGATGCCAGTTTAGGCCCTAAATATTTGTTGAGTGCGTTAGTGTATGTGTTCAGTGTGAGAGTGTTAACATTTGTAATGTGTGTGTACTGTATGTATGCGTGTATTTTTGTGCATGCGTGTGTGTGTGCGCATGTGTGTATGAGTGTGTATGTGCGTGTGTGTCTGTGTGAGTGAGAGAGTGTTAACATTTGTAATGTGTGTGTGTATGTGTGTGATGTCTGAATCTGTTTGTGTGTGTGTCACTCAATATAATGCCGCACAGAAAGTTATTAATAATTTTTCAGCGTAAGTTTAAGGCATTATGACCCGTTTGAGATATCAAAAATCCCTCCGCAATTTTGCATCCTCAATGTCTTTAGATCACATCGGCCCAGGTTGGTGGCGATCGTATAAATTCCCTAGAAGGAGTAAATCTAAATCCATCGGGTGTTTGGGAACGACCCAAAATAACCGGCCTCCTGTTGAGTTGAGCCCAGGACATGCAAAAGTTTAGGTTCAATGAGCTCTAAATGTGTACCGAGTTTTGTGTGCATACTTGCAAGTGTGTATGAGCTATGCAGGAAAATCTTGTGTGAGTGCCCCTGAGGGCCCTGGACCACGCGACTCTCAGGCATACTAATGGCAGCAGATCTCAACCCGTCTGCCAATTTTCGTGAGTTTTTGAGCATGTTAAGACCCCCAAAATCCCAAAAGGGTGGGAAAAAATAAAATAATCCTTAGGAAAACAAGATGGTCCTGCGCGTCCTATAGTGCTAAATATAGTTGCAAGCAACAAGGACGGGCCCAAACTCCACCCGGGCGCACCAGAAAGACAATGGGCAAAGAGTGCATGTGCACTTAAAGGAGAATGTCTAAAGGACAAAAGTGAGAGTTTGGGTCTAATGAAACAGATTATAACAATGTCCACTGATGTGAAAAGGGACTGAGCATCTAAACTCTAATGTCTATACTATGTGTATATAACTATGTTTGTGTGTGTGTGTTTGTGTGTGTGTGTGTGTGTGTCTGAAGGTATTAGCTACGTTTCTGATTAGAGATCAGAAATCCCATTGCAATTTTCCATCCTCAGTGTTTTGAGATTAGATGGGCCGGGTTTGGCGGAAATTATAATGGTGCAGCTGCTTGTGTCGGTCATTGTTTTTATGGGGTGTGTAGTGTGTGTAAGATGTGTAGTGTGTGTGTTTATGATGTAGTGTCTGCGTAGGATGTGTAGTGTGTGCGTGTCTGTGTGTAGGATGTGTAATGTGTGTGTGTGTGTGTAGAGTGCGTAGAGTGTGTATGTAGGATGGTTAGTGTGTGCGTAGTGTGTATATGTGTGTGTGTGATGGATGTGTAGTGTCTGTCTGTTTGTAAGGTGTGTGTGTGTTTGTGTATAGGATGTGTAGTGGTTGTGCATGTGTGTGCATGGGTATAGGATGGTATGGGTAGTGTGTGTGTGTGTGTGTGGTGTGTGTGTGTGTGTGTGTGTTGTGTGGTGTGTACTGTATATCGCCGCCCCTGTGCACCAGAATTCCAAACTCCATCTAGTGGACGTAGCAGTACTAAACTCCATCTAGTGGACGTAGTTTAGTACTGCAGGAGTCATGCCAAATCCATATCTAGTCAATGGTCTCATAAATGTACAATTTTGTTGTGAGCCATTTGAGAGTCACAAAATCATGAAACTAAACAAATGTACTCACAACCAGTTGCTCTTTCTATGTATGTTGTGTGTTTGTGTGTAGGATGTGTAGTGTTTGGTTATGTGTGTGTGTCTGTGTCTGTGTGCACATGGGTATAGGATGGTAAGGGTAGTGTGTGTGTGTGTGTGTGTGTGTGTGTGTATATCGCCGCCCCTGTGCACCAGACTGAATGTTGCATAGTGGCTAATTTAAATGTTTATATTATATATATTAATTATTTCTGTATATGTTTAAATTGTAAACATGAAGCCATATTAAAAGAACAAGGGGAAATAACTCCATCTAGTGGACGTAGTTTAGTACTGCAGGAGTCATGCCAAATCCATGTCTAGTCAATGGTCTCATAAATGTAAAATATAGTTGTGAGCAATTTGAGTGTCACAAAATCATGAAACTAAACACATGTACTCACAACCAGTTGCTCTTTCTATGTAAAATGTTTTGAAACATTAGGACTTTCTACTTGTTAGAAATAAGTACCTTATTTTTCCTTAAATTAAGACCTTTCCATAGCAACACAATTCAACACATCAAAAAAATAATAATTCCCCTAAGAGAAGTATATCAAATTCCAATGGGTGTGTTTTTCAAACAACGCAAAATAACTGACTTCCTGTTTAGCAAATTCCACAACAGCTGGATGAACTTTGATCAGCTGAATGAGATCTAAATCTTTACTCGGGTTAAAGTGGATATGAGATATGCAGCTAGATTTCTAACAAAGTTCCAGGGGGCGCTGTAAAGACCCTGTGCCATGCCCGGGGCCCAGCCACACTGGCTTTTTTCAGGACCAGTTGCACTCTCTATCTGCAATAGGTTGGAACATTAGGCCATTCCATTTGTAAGATAAGAGAGTATTATTTTTTCCTATTATGTCCATATTTAAAACCGCGCCATAGCAACACGAATCAAATTATCAATCAGCCATGTGTTTTCATTATTCTGACTGAACCAATCATGTGAAAGTAAGGGTCAAAATATTAAAGATTTCAAAAAGTGACATACTTCCTGCTGCCAGTTGGCGGCGCTATGACAGAAGCTCAGGGTAGTCATAACATGTGACCAGCTTTCTACTCTTAACATAATCCTAAGGTTCCATGTACATAACAGAAGTTATTAGCCACTTTCTGTTTCTTTTTATTTGCCATAATTTGAAAGCATCACCTCGGCTGAACCGATATCCAAAAACCCTTTGCAATTTTGCATCATCATTGTGTTGAGATCATATTGGCCTGGTTTAGTAGGAATTGTATCAATTCCCTAGGAGGAGTATTTCAAAGTCCATTGGGTGCATTTTGCAAACAACCCAAAAATAACTGACTTCCTGTGGATTAGACCTACTGACATGTAGTGCAAAAGTTGTTCAGCTCAATGAGATTTAAATGTTTACAGAGTTTTAAAGGTATACGTGCAAGGGTCTATGTGTGTGTGTGTGTGTGTGTGTGTGTGTGTGTGTGTGTGTGTGTGTGCACGTGTGAGTGTTAACATTTGTGATGTGTACGTGTGATGCTGGAAAATAAGGCGCAGATGCTGGAAAATAAGCATCACACTATGATGTCACTGAACGTGTCGCTGAATATAATGTCACTCAATATAATGCCACACAGAAAGTTATTAAACTTTTTTCAGCGGAAGTTTAAGACATTATCACAGCTGACCCGTTTGAGATATCAAAAATCCCTCTACATTTTTTGCGTCCTCCATGTCTTTAGATCACATTGGCACAGGTTGGTGGCGATCGTATAAATTCCCTAGGAGGAGTGCATTAAAATCCATCGGGTGCGTTTTTGAGAACGACCCAAAATAACCGGCCTCCTCTTGAGTTGAGTCCAGGACATGCAGCGCGAAAGTTGTTTAGCTCAATGAGCTCTAAGTGTGTACCGAGTTTCGTGTGCATATGTGCAAGTGTGTATGAGCTATGTAGCAAAGTCTCGTGTGGGGGCCCCTGAGGGCCCCGGGCCACGCGACTCTCAGGCATGTTAATGGCAGCAGATTCCAACCTGTCTGCCACTTTCCATGAGTTTTTGAGCATGGGCGTTTTAAGACCCCAAAAAAGCCCAAAAGAGTGGGAAAAAAATCCTTAGGAAAAAAAGAGGTGCTTGGGCCCTAAAAACAAGAGGTTCCTGTGCACCCTATAGTGCTTGGGCCCTAATAATGCAGTGGGCAAATCTATTTAATAGTTTAATTTTTACTATTTAATGCATTACTAATACTTGTACATTTTATCATTTTATACATCTAATGCATTCATTTTGGTCCCAAATCAGAGGTGCCCTAAATACTTCATAAACTCACCGTCTCTCTGATTAGTGGACTCTTACTTTGGCGCCCTCTGGTGGAGATTTAGTGTAAAACACTGCTAAAAACAAACAAACAACTGCTTAATTAGCTTCGTTTTATGACTGCTTACAATTATTATTTATATACTTCAAAACTGTGAATGTAATCATATCGATATTACACAAATGATAATTGAATCATTAATAGAAACATGTACAAAAGAGAAAAATACATGATTGTGTTTGACATTTTAAAAATAGTTGCAAAGTTCAGCGGATACAGATCGCTGATTCTTACACGTGGAACAAAAATACTTTCCGTGCAATCAAAGTGGTCCTGAGAGTTTAGGAGTCGAAAACTGTTACAATTTTATTTGAGAGACAATAATCACCTCCTGCAGTCCTGCATAGCGCGTAAATGCTGTTTTCTCACAGAATTAATTAATTAAAAGTTAATTCCATATTTCTAGTAGCTAGCTAGCAAACTAAAATAAATTATATTTATAAATCCAGAAATAGCACATAAACGCAGAGTTTAAATAATTATATATATTTATTATATATACATTTCAGCACAAGTCCTGATTTCACTTTATTGTGCCACATAAATTCTTAAATTATCCTCTTGCTTACAGAGGTGACCAGCAGGCTCTCACTTTGGCGCCCTCTCGTGGATATTTAGTGCAATGCATTGCAATAGTCAATAATATGTACTGTAGCTAATTACATGCATGATGAACGGTTATTTATAAATTAAAACTAACTAACTAACTAACTAACTAACTAACAACAACAACAACAATAATAATAATAATAATAATAATAATAATAATTATTATTATTATTATTATTATCATTATTATGGGGGGTGGGAGGGGGTGTTTTACCTGACATGCAACACATTCCAGTTATTCATAACTCTTTGATTCACAGCAGCATTAATGTAGTTTTTATATGCTTTATGTTGTCATTACTCTGTTAGTGTATATTTATTTATTTTTGAGATTTTATTTGTTCCTATTTATCTTTTAAATCAATATACTGTATATGTACATTGCTAAAACTAGTAATTTACATCCATCTGTCCATTCACTCATCTGGAGAAAAAAAAAACGTTACTTGTAAATGCATATGCAATAAAATAAAAAAAATCCTAAAAAAAGGTTAGTACAAAAGAGAAATGATGATTTAGTCCAGAGAAATTATGATTTGGCCAAAGTCTTGCATCAGTTGTCCAAAAAAAGATTATGGACTACTGATCAGAAGATTGCTGATTCTGCTGGGCCTATTAGCAATATCCTTAAAAATATATTGCTCACCTTGTGTACCTTAAGTTGTATACAGTAAATAACATAAATGTAAGTTGCTCAGGGGAATTGTGTCAAATGCCATAAATGTAAAAGCCTGAAACTGGTATTCAAGGCTCCAGGTTTGTAGATAAACTATCCATCCATCTAGGAACCTCTATAATCTGACTAGGAACCTGTGGAGTTCAGTGGTGACCATTGTATTTATTCCCATTTTTACAACCGGAGTAAAACCTCTGGTCAACATTCATATGCTCATTCACACAATACGGGCAATTTGGGAACGTTAGCCAGTTAGCCTAATCTGAAAGTCTTTGGTCAGTGGGAGGAAACCAGAGTACCTGGAGAAACATGCAAACTTTATGCGCACAGACCTTAAATGGGAATTGAACCCAGACCCTGGAGGTGCAAGTCGACAGTGCTAACCACTACACCACTACGCAATCAGCGATGATGTTAATGTTACATCAATTTCTGCTGAAGTCTCTCACCACTGTAACACAAAAGGCTTTCATTCTTATGTCAAAAAGAATACACGATGACCAGCCAGGCTCCTTTTGGTCCATAGATGTACAGATGATTGCATCAGTTGTAGGAGAGATGAGAGAAATGAAGCGGTGATGCTCAGGCACCAGTGAGTAACAGAAACTGGTGTGTTGGAGTCTTATTGTAGTGGCTTTCTATGTATAGTAAGAACAAGAACAACTTAATCTATTTTCTTCTTTCTAGCAGAGTAATGTTCCTGTTTCTCATTTTGTTTACTGCAGCACAAAACTTTCTATTGTGGAAGACACCTGTGGCAAATGTCTTTAGAAGTAATGCTTGGACATGTCTGTGCTTGGACATGTGTTTCTGCTGTCTGTCTAATAATCTCCTTAAAATCACACCTTTTAAAAATTAAAACTAATCTTGCCAAATCTGAGTGAATAAGTGAGTGAGTGAGTTTCTTTGGCCAGTTTAGTAGAACCAGTCATGTCTACATGCATGTTTTGGAAACCGTGAAAGAAAACCAGAGAACCCGAAGTAAACCCATAAAAACACCGGATGAACATGTCAAGCTGTACACAAACAGGAACCCAAACTCAGAATCGAACCTAGTACCCTGGAACTGTGAAGTAGAAACACTAATCACTATGCTGCTGAGCTTTAATTCATGTTTTTTGGTAACTAATTAAAACTGTCATGGTCTTGAGCTCATCTATAAAACCTCTCTCCAAGTGCCACATCTGCGACTCATCATCGTTTATCAAAATAACACACACGTCATGCTTTAAAGGAAGATTTATTTTTGTTTAAAGTCATCTTCTCTAGTAATTGCAGGATACAGCCTGCTTGCAGCAGTAAATTATGTGAGCTGCTTAAAAAAAAATAAAAATTTACATTTTAACCCCTTGTGACCTGAACATCCTCATATGAGAGACATTTTGTCTATGTTCTCTACGACTACATTGTCTGTATATCATTCTGTTATCCTCTTATGAGGACTGTTCTTTTGCAAAACCTCATTCTGTTTGAAGACATTGATTAAGTTCAAAGTTATCAAGTGCTAATAATGGGAAACATTGAAGAGACATTGCAGTGTAGATCACACGGGTCACGGGAGATTAAAGTATACACAGGCATACTGTACAATGAATACAGTATTAAATAGAAATTACATTCAAATGACTAGAAATCATGCTTTCTATCATTAATACAATTATAGGTCAATTTAATGAAAAGAAAAGTATGCAGGACTTTTGCCTCGGCACACTGTTGAGCTACGACCTCTATAGGAAAAGTCAACAAAGTATTCATGTTGTAATAAACTTAACTTACTGATTGGTGCATATGGTTTATTTTTTATTAAAGCTTCTTTTTTTAAACTTTGTGTAATGATCAGTTTTTATGTAATGATCAGATAATCATATGATTCTAGCGATTTGTAGGCAAAAGGGAATGCAAGTCTTATTTATTGTTATCAGAACAAGCATAGTGCATGCTCCCATTGAAATCCTGGTCAATTCTGCAAACATACAGTAGGAAGGCAGTGAAGACAGATGTGTCTTGTCTCTACAGCATAGAAGCATTTTTATGCCATTATGTTACATCACCTTCAATTAAAAAAAAGTCTGTGAAATAGCTGAAATATATATGATATATGATCAGTTTCATGTTTCTGTTGCAATTTATACATTTAGTAATAGGCTTCCTCTTATTTAGCACATTGTCATAAAGATTAACCAGTATTTTATAACCGTTATATAATTTTTCAGGTAGATTTTTTTTCCATTGCACTGAACCAGAATGTGGAAATGGCTGGTCACACGAACAAATTGTTCATAACGAGTCCATGATAACAGCAAGCTTTTGTTTTTGTTTAACAGAGAGCTGTTCGGGTGAGTGAACATGCTTTTGTGTAATTAAACTTCATGTACCATGGAAAATGAATGAATTCATTTGCACAGATATATTTGAGGGGTAATGGAACTTCAAGCCCACTAGATGGCACACAGGTGAAAGAATAAACAGCTGATTATAATAATAATAATAATAATAATATTAATAAATACAGCTTATTTGTAACCAGGTCCTGGTTCGTGTTTATCATTAAGTTCTGTATAATAATTGAGTACATTACGTAATCTTTCAGTCGGCCCCAGAATTGCATTTTAGGGCAAATGGCAAACTTAGCACCAAGCCTTGGCCTATAGGTGTAAAGAAATAGAAGTTATATTACAGATGTACCATCAGTTCCTAGAAGTCCTATTGATCTTAATGTTTCTTATATCGAGTAATAGATGATATGATCCCTTCCTCCTTTGTCTTCATTATGCAGTTTGATGTGTCTGCTGAATATAAATGGCAGGTAGCATATTTACATAAAATCATTTGGAAGACTGTTAAATCGCACAAAGAATAATAATTAAAAACAAAAAACCCAACAGCCTGTAATACAGTACTTTGTAAAGGTCTTGAGCCACTCCTCATTTCCTCATATTAAATTTAATTAAATTATGTAGATTAAATGAATAGTAGTAATAGTAACAAATGTTTTACTGTGACAGGCTTCAAAGTGCCTAAAGATATACTATAAAACAATTGTTGTTTCTGTAACAACATGAGCAGCAACCTCATTTCCCCTCTCGTCTGTTCCAACAACTCTAATCACCGGCCTGATCATCTGTCATCATCTGCACATGTTTTTCACTGCTTCATGCTTTAAGTGAGATTTTATTTTATGCTTGAATGATTCATAGATCACTGTTTTGCTTAACAAATGCAAGTACAGGGACTGGACTGAAAACGAGAGGCAAAAACTTGCGCCTGAGTAAAAAAAAAAGTCCTTCAGGAAGCCTGGAGAAATATTCCTCGAGACTACATTAAAAATACAAGATAGTCTGACTCTTTGGAAGCAAAATATGAAGAAATGAGGGCTCAAGTGGCTCAAGAATTTTGCACAGTACAGTACGAAACGTGCTTCTGCAAGAGCTAGCATATTACTGACACTACACTTAAGAAAGTTGTAAAAGTTTTAAAAGTAAGTTTCATAATGTTTTATGTATAGTTCTATACAAGTATATACACTAACTTTAATAGGAACACATGTCCACAAGTTCATTCATGCAACCAATCCCTGGGCAACTGTGCAATTTATTCAATCATGGAAGTGCACATGAAGAGCTTCATTTAATGTGTATATTAATAGTGTTATGGCAGTGCTAGATTCTAGTTTAATTATTTCAGAAAATCTTATAATCTTCTGGATTTTCATATGCTGTAAAGCAGAATCTACAAAGATTTGACAACGAATAGTCCAACCAACAACAAAAACAATCAGGTGGAAACTGCCTTGTTGATGAGAAATGTCCAGACTGGTTCAATAATACAGGAAGACCATAAATAAGCTGTAAGTATCCCAGAATGCACAACCTGTCAAACATCACTTGAGGCAAATGGACTATGACAGCAGAAGACCACCCTGAGAAGATCACTCCTGTCACCATGAACAGGAGTCTGTGGCAGCAGTGGGCACAAGCTCACCGAAACTTGGCAGCTTAAGAATGGAAAAAGACAAGGCTATGTTTTCCTAAGCTTCGAATATCCAGGTTCAGACTGGTAACCATGACTAAGCCACTGATGACTAATGAGATTTTATGGCATGATTCTGTTTAAATCTCAGAGAAGGAGGCATTGATTGCCATGAGTGTGGGTGTGTATTTCTGGGGACTTGCTGTGATCAGGAAGTCGTAACACTACTACTATTTCTTGGACATTGGAAGGAATGAAAATATTGGAATTAGAAAGTAGTTTGGATATGATTCAATGCTTTGCAAAAGTATTCATACGCCTTAAACTGTTCCACATTTTGTAACGTTACAATCACAAATGTGAATGTATTGTATTGAGGTTATATGTGATAGACCAACACAAAGTGGCACATAATTGTAAAGTGGAAAAAAAAATGATAATTAATAATGTGAAATGTTTAAAGCTCAGGATATTTTTTAGTAACCAAACTTCAAACCTAAACGTCTCCATTTCTGTTTATTATTATTACTATTAATAAATAAAGCTTATTTGTAACCCGATCCTGGTTCGTGTTTATCATTAAGTCTTTAGTTCTGTATAATAACTGAGATCATTACATAATCTTTCAGTCTTCTCCAGAATGGCATTTTTAGGGTGAATGGGCAACAATCACCCTAAACTTAGCACCAAGCCTTGACCTTTAGGTGTAAGGAAATAGAATTTATATTACAGATGTACCACCAGTTCCTAGAAGTCCTATTGATCTTAATGTTTCTTATTTCAAGTAATAGATGATAAGATCCTTCTCTCCTTTGTCTTCATTATGCAGTTTGATGTGTCTGCTGAATATAAATGGCAGGCTGCATATTTACATAAAGTCATTTGGAAGACTTGCAGAAAGTACAAATATCTCACTGTTCAAATGCACAAAGAGTAAAAAAAAACAAGGATTAACAACCTCAAATACAGTACTTTGGTGTGATTCTTGGGCTTTGTGTTGCTGTTTGTTCACTAATGTTCTCAGCATGTTCTCTGAGGGCTTCACAGAACAGTTGTAGTTATATTGGGATTAAATTACACATGGGTGGACTCTTACTGACTAATTAGCTAACTTCTGAAGGTAATTGGTGCTACTGGATTTTGGTTAGGGGTATCATAGTAAAATGTAGGGGAGGTGAATACAAATGCACAACACAGGTTTTTATTTGTAAACCATTTGAAAACCATTGTAGACATTTTTGAAAACCATTTATCATTTTCTCTCCGCTTAACAATTATGCATCACTTTGTATCGGCCTACCATATAAAATCCCAGTAAGGTACATTTACATTTACAAGTTCAAGGGGTATAAACACTTTTGCAAGGCACTGTATATATAAATTGATGGCATAGTAAATGATATACAAAATAAATTTTTTCCATTTAACAAAGGAATTCATACAATTACTTAACCGAATCCCCTAATACCAGGCGTGAGGCTGGAATACACCCTGGATAGTATTAGGGTTAGGCCCTAAAGTGCACCATGTCTGGAAGATGTCTGTCAGTCCCGAATGAGCTTCTTCAACACCACCGCACTGGTGTCCCCGGGGGCTGTATGCTCAGTCCACTGCAGTTCACTCTGCTGACTCACAACAGTACAGCAATGCACAGCCTGATCTACATTATTAAGTTTGCAGATCGACAAGGAAGAACGATGAATGTGTGTACAGACTGAAGGTGCAGTGGCTAATGAACAGGTGCAAGAGCCAAGAACCTGTCTCTGAAAGTGGATAAAACTAACAAGATAGTATTGCTGACTTTAGGAGCGCACAGATTGACCACTCTCCACTCAGCCTCGATGGGTTCTCCACGGAGATCATTAAGAGCACAAAATTCATCCGTGTTAACCTGTGGAGAACCTCAAGTGGTCTTTGAAAACACACTCTACAAGCTAGAAGTAGCTCAGCAGTGTCTATTTTTCCTGTAAAGGCTGAGTGAAAGCGATCTTCTACTCACCCATTCTCACCACATTTTACAGAGGAACTACAGAGAGCACCCTGGGCAACTGAGAAGATCAGAGGGCATTTTCTTTCCTCTATCATAGACATTTACACCACACACTGCAACCACAAAGACACCAGCATTGCGGATGACCTCGCACTCACCTCATACAAACTCTTTGCCCTCCTGGTGTTTGGCAAAAGGGACCCTTCGGGCCCTCACACACAGACTGAGTTTCTTGCCTCAAGCCATCAGACTATTCAGGGACTGGCTTAACACCACCGCCACACTCACTCACACACACATGCATACTAACAAACACATACTAAACACTCATAGTCAAAAGTTTTGCTCATTACATATTTAACCTGCTGCCAAAAGATAGAAAAACAAAAGACTACACTGTATTGATTATCTGCATTATTGCTGCTGTTACAGTACACTTACTACATTTATTATTATATTGCAATATTTCATATTTTATTCACACTAGAAGTGTATACTGGTCAGCTTGCAATGTTCTTTATTGTGTCTGGTTTCTGTTGTACGAGTAATTGTATTGTTTTTCATGGTTTGCTAATGCATGGTAGTCCTGTGTTGTAGTTAATAATGAGTTTGCAAACAGCGAGATTGAGGAGTGCTTGTACCGGAACGAGAAGAGGTGAGGAGTGGATGACGAGAGGAGAAATCACGAGAGTCCTGAGTGGAGGATGGGAGAACGATACCAGTGCTGCATGTGCCCTGCTGCTCCTAGTTCTCGCCAATGATCTCCTGGATTACGAAGATCACTTGCCAACAAACTCATTCTTTTCAATCTGGCCAAATAGAAAATGCATTCTTGCTGAACCTCTAGGAAGGACTTCTCCTTATTTCCTTGTTTACTTCTTCAGCTACTCCTCAATCTCACCGTCACTTCGTCTATGAGATCGGCGAATACCAGGACAAGTTTCTGGAGTGCCTCTGGAGTGAGTCAGGAGAGCTCTATGATGCAAAAAAATATCGAGGCTTTCTTATGAAGTCTACAGAAAGAATTGACACGTCCATTAATTCAGTAGCTTTTTGCTAAGATTGGTGAGATTAAAGGCTTGAGGAGTTGGAAGCGTGTCCTACAAGAGACCAAGATTCTAGAAAATCACCAGGAGTACGGCAATTTTTTCACCAAAATAGCTCTCAACTGAGATTTCTCATCAGACTCCTGAATGTATGATAGGAGGAGAAGTTTGGGTTACTGGCAGTGCAGGTTTGTGTATCTTCCATTGCTTGTGAGTATGCTTCATTTATGTCCATGTGGGTTTCTCTCACCTCCCCAAAACATGATATTAGTTGAACAAGCTACTTGTAAAAGAGGGCATGATTGTCTGAGGTCAATTCAGAAATCATGGCCAGGATTATCAGAACATGCTCGGGATGCACTACCGCCTAAAAAAGAAATATGCAATAACTGAATATAAAATAATTAATTCACTGAAAGACAACAGGGGCAGCATGGTGGTGTAGTGGTTAACACTGTCGCCTTGCACCTCCAGGTCTGGGTTTGATTCCCGTCTCTGTGTGCATGGAGTGCATGTCCTGCATTGTGTGGGGTGGGTTTCCTCCAGCAGTCTAAAGACCTGCAGATTAGGTCAATTGGAGTTCCCAAATTGGCCATAGTGTGTGTATGTGTGTATGTGTGTGTGCCCTGTGATGGATTAGCACCCTGCCCAGATTGTTCCCCACCTCGTGCCCTAAGCCTCCTGGAATAGGCTCCAGGCCCTCCGCGCCCCTGAATACAGAGTGAAGCAGTGTAGACAATGAGTGAGTGAAAAATGACAGGTAACTATTTGCTTTAAATTTTATGTTGCTGTAACAAAGAAAAAGCTTTGAGTAAAAACACATCTTGCAAAAATGAATTAACCTGACTGTTGTTTTTAATTAAGATGATAAATTACTTTTTACACCATATTTGACAGACAGGATATAATAACCCAGAATATAATTTGAATGGTGGCAACATATAATATATATATATATATTTAAAAAAAATATTTGCTCCCTTACCTATACATTCATACGCACTTATGTAAATTCAATTCCTAATCCATAGGGTTTAATATGATGACGACTCATAACAGCTTCAACTCTTCTGGGGGGGCTTTACAAGGTTTAGGAGTTTGTTAATAGAAATTTTTAACCATTCTTCCAGAAGCACATTTGTGAGGTCAGGCACTGATGTTGGACGAGAAGACCTGGCTTGCGGTCTCCACTCTAATTTATCCCAGAGGTGTTTAATCGGGTTCAGTCAAATTCTTCCTCACCAAACTCGCTCATCCATGTGTTTATGGATCTTGCTTTGTGCACTGGTGCGCGCGCGTGCGCACACACACACACACACACACACACACACACACACACACACACCTGTAGCTGAGGGTCTTGTTGCCCAGTCACTTGACAGACAGATGGCCTGGTGTCAGGTGTTAAAGCTGTTCTGCGTTTTGGGTGATGGCTCCTGCCACTCAGCTCATTTTCCAATCACTACAGCTGCAACTGAGCTTCTCTGCCAAATAACCTCAGTGTCAGTCGAGAGCTAGGATCGATGTTATTGAATATAAAACGTAGCCTTGGGGTAAAAGGAGTTGAAGCAGAAAACTAACTCAAAGTTGCCTCTTTGTTAGGTTTACAGAGACCCTCAGTCTCACACAATATTGTCAAGTTCAGGTCATGAAGTATATTAAGCGCCCTAACGAGATCAGATTTCTAGTGAAGTCCACACGGCAGAAATGTATTTATATTTAATAAACCACAATGCTTATTATTAGGCTTACTGCTATTTCAAAATTCTCTGTATGTGTGCCTGTTTGTGCTCTGTAATGGATTGTTCCCTGCCTAATGCCCCTAGTCACCTGGGATAGGCTCCAGGCATCCCGTGACCCTAAACACAATAAGAGATATAGGGGATGAGTGTTATGTTAAACTTCGATAATAAGTTTCCTCTATTTCCAGTTAAATATTGGTGTATGAAGTTATATTTGTCTCTATTCCCCTGTGCGTGTACATTTCTTCTTTTCTCCCTTGCTTTTCCTTACCGGTTACTGAAAAAGCATATATTAAGAATACCATTTACCCCACAGCTAATTGAGGTAACTAATGTTATTCCATCAAATCCAATGCTATTTCTCTGGTCAGATAACATTGCTTCAGCCAGCTAGCACTTCCGTGAACAGTTCACATTACCACGATTAGCAAACTCATTTGGCTAATGACATTGCAGGTAATTT
Source organism: Clarias pachynema (assembly GCA_030014365.1). Classification (NCBI taxonomy): domain Eukaryota; kingdom Metazoa; phylum Chordata; class Actinopteri; order Siluriformes; family Clariidae; genus Clarias; species Clarias pachynema. The sequence continues at coordinate 29,648,248 of JAQMYL010000033.1, forward strand.
GAATTTTACAAACCTTGATTGCCCACATAGACCTTTATTTCATTAAACAGTTATATCATAGTTACTGTATGTAAGATTATTTACATAATATCATTGTTATATTGAAAGAACAAATGGTAGCCAACCCACATATTATTGGATAGGAGGTGGCTTTTCAAAAAAAAAAAAAAAAAAAGTGACCGATTCTAATATTTCATTGTACCACTTTTTGTTTTAGTTACAGTGGTGGCATTGTTTCGATAAGCTTATGCAATGTCGCAACATTTATTTAAGTCCAGTGTCTCATTCATTTCTCTCCAAGATCTGTTATTGATGATGGGAATGTCGGACCCCTGTGTAAAGTCTTCTCCAGCACATCCCAAAGATTCTCAATGGTCTCATGCTCCCTGAACCACTCTTTTACAAATTAAGCCTGATAAATTCTGGCACTATCATCTTGGAATATGCCTGACGCATCAGGAAACAAAAAGTCCATTGAGGAAAAAAACAGGACATTCAGTATATTGAGATCATCAACTGACCTCATTTTTTGGGCACATACCATTGCTGAACCAAGACCTGACCAACTGAAGCAACCCTAGATCATAACACTGCCCCCCACAGGCGTGTACGGTAGGCACTAGGAATAATGCCTTCATGTGCCTCTCTTCTTACCCTGATGCACCCATCACTCTGGACTCCTTAGACCACATGACCTTTTTCCAATGCATTCTTTATGCTCTCTAGCAAACCAAGCATTTCCCCCCTGATTAGTCTCACTGATTAATATTTTTCTTAAAGCTACACAGCTGTTTAGTCCCAATCCCTTCGCATTGTGAAGGGAAATGCCCTTACATTCACTATTAAACATGGCTATAAGTTCTACTGTTTTTATGATTTGATTTCACAAAATGTTGAAGTGATCACAATCAAAAAAATTTCTGACCCCATTTTTTCCTTAAAGATGGTAGTTCACCAGTAGGGTTAACCATAATCACGAATCATGTCTTCTATCTTCCAATTTTTTAAAGATTTGCACAAAACAGAAGTGAGTGTAGGCGGCATGGTGGCGTTGTGGTTAAGTGGCCCTGCGCCTCCAGGGTTGAGGGATCGATTCACACCTCTGGTCTGTGTGTGTGAAGTTTGCATCTTCTCCATGTTCTTGATTGGTTTCCCTCACGTACTCCAATTTCCTCCCACAGTTCAAAGGCATGCAGATTAAGCTAATTGGCATTTCCAAAACTGGCCATAGTGTGTACGTGAGTGTGTTATTGTGTGCATGATTGAGCCCTGCCTCCCATGACCCTGTAGAGGATAAGTGGTATAAAAGTGAGTGAGTGTGAAGTGAGTGTATAACGGTAAGGATTTGATCATCCCATTATCTGCTGTCACCATGAAGTGGATGGGTTACATTTTAACTCTGGTTTCTCTCAAGGTTTCTGTCTCATGTCCCAGGGAGGTTTTGTTCCATTAAAGCTCATTAAAGATCTAAATCTAAATCAACATCAGCTTCCAGGTTTTTCTTAAGATTCTTTGTAAAAAAAAAAATTGGATATGGATTAACTACATAGCTTTGGCAGCTCCAAGCAACTATTCGTGTTTCTCTGAATTCTTCAGTGTCACATGTAGAAACCAACAAGCAAACATCAAATGCTGTTTTCCTATTCTGCTCCAAAACCATTCCTCATGGCACATCGCTTTTGGGAAAAGAAACAATATTTCACACCTGAATGGAGACTGAGGATATGCTGCTGTTTTTCAAAACACAATCTCAGACAAGCCTGGTTAATTCTGCAAGATGCATAAGACTGTATAACACCGAATAAGAGAATGTGAGTGTAAGAAAGAAAAGAGATGGTTCGCCCAGGGGGATATGAAGGTGCAATGTGTGTGTGTGTGTGTGTGTGTGTGCGTGTGTGTGTGTGCGCGTGTGTGTGTGCGTGTGTGTCACTGGAGCGTTAAGAAAAGAGTGCATAAGCACTTTCTCAGCACCTGTCAAACCTGTTCTCCAGCTGCATCTGCTCTCCCTGGTGTCTTTCAGCTGTCAGTTATGTGTTTCCAAACTACCTCACACAGCACAAAACTTCTTCTCTATCTGCAATCCACTTCTGCCTGGCACACACACACATATCATTGGACACATTCTTGTTTGTCCTACTATCAATGCAAAAAAATTTCCGTTGTCAGTGGGTAATGCTATGCCTACACCTAACCTTATCATAACCTTGACTTCAGTAAGCAAAGAGAAATCATTAGTTTTTTTTTTTTTTTTTAAATGTCATATGCATCAAGATATGACACAATGTTATCTAACATGTGCATCACTGTCCCATATTTCTCTTGTATCTCCCGCACAGAGGATACACCTACCGGCCAAAACATTAACACATTAACAATGATGATCAATTATGTACCAGAAAACTGGTGACAAACTCTGGGGGACCCAAGCCTCAATCACTCAGCACACCTTGCCGACTGGCCATGATACAAAGGCACCAGAACACCCAGTGCACCACAACCTGCTGCAAAGTGTCCAAGGCCACCAACATAGCTTCCAAATTCCCCAGATCCCAATCCAATTGAGCACCCATGGAATGCGCCAGACAAACAATTCTAATCCATGGAGGCCACACCCCTCAACCCACAGCACCCATAGGATCCACTGCCAAAGTCCTGGTGCCAGATACCACATCACAACCCCAGAGGTCTTGTGGAGTCACGCCCCTTAAAGGCCAGAGCTGCCCCAGTGGCACAAGGAAAACCCACATAATATTGGGCACAACAGTTTGTGTTGTAATGTTATCCCTGATGTGTGTATCTGTCTTAATCTGAAGTGTGTTTTACTTTACTTAATCTGGTATTCACTTCATTCCCATAGCTTCTTGTGCAGAAAGTAGCTTGCTCTCCTCGCAAAAATTTAAACTCCTCATGCTCATAATATTTTATGGGATTCGACAGTTCAAACTTTGTGATATATGAGTGAAGCTGTTACTGTCCCAAAGGCAATAGACAAAAGCCTGCTGTGAGCTTATCAAACATTTTTTTTCTCTCTCTGAACTGATATCGAAGTTTACACAACAAGTCAGCATAATTTTCTGTCGGCATAATTTGGCCAAAATGTCCACATCAGCAGATAAACATGATAGCGATCAGAACATCTGGTGTATATCTTTTTTTATTTGGTCACTTTTTTCTGATTTGACTTTAATGAGGCAATCAATCAGTTGAGATCTGATTACTGTGAGATAAAATAACTGACCTGTAATATTTTGCATTTAAGTTATATATCTAAGAATCCGGTATAATACAGTATGCTGGAGTCAGCTTTGTCATTTGCTTGTTAAAGAATACTCTTAAATTACTACTAATGTAAAAGTTATATGAGAAAGTTAATGTTTCCAGTAGTGTTTTAGTGCTACTAAGGCTGCTGGATGCCAATTTTGACCGCTTTCTGGCAGTTCCTGCTGCCAAGCTGGTGTCGTGTCAAACGTATTTCTTTGCTTTCTTTTCGATTACATCAGTGAGGCTGAGAGGGGGATTCTGTTGACTGGGCAGAATCTACATCCACTTCACCCAGGCCTGTGCCCTGGAGAGGACAACACAGAAGGGAGGAATTTCTGAGTTTTAGGTCTCCAGAATGATTGGTGTAAGCTCAGAACATATGGGGTTATCTCTGTCAGTGGGGGTTGGGGGTGGGGGGGTCATCAAAGTATAATTTCTCAGCTGTTACCTGCCTCAAGCTGGGCAGCTCGCAGCCAGTAAGGTGCTGACCCACCAAAATCTTTATGCTTCAGTCGGTTCTTGGAGTTTAGGGGAAATACCAATAAGCAGCCTATAAACCCCACATCAGGCAAAAAAAGAAGAAAAAGAGAACAGAAAACTGAAATGTCAGGAGAATGAACTGAACTACAGAAGACCAGACTCCCATCAAACGGCAGCATCAGAGAAAAGAGTGCACATTCTGTTAGCATAAAAATACAGGGACAACACTTGTATGGCACTGGGATTTACTACTTCCTTCAGTAGAACCGCCAACCAAATGCAAAATCTCTCTTTATCTCGTAACCTTCAGATTCACTAGAAATCCTGAGCATCTGTATTTCCACACTCTGCTCTTCAGCTAAAGCCCTATTCAGACGGGACTAGTTTTCCAAACGGCGTTTGAGTAAAAAAAAATTTCAGACGTCTGTCATTTCATGTATGCATTCGGACGGGACTAACATCTCCGTGTTTATTACAGAAGTAGGAGTCTCTGTGTTTTACATGTGGGCGTTGCGCAAGACCACATGTCCAGGATGTGTGGATTGCGTTGGTGCGCAAACTTGAATACCGGCGCGCTAGAGATAGTACGGTAACTCACGTTGACCAAAACACAAAAGAAAACGTGTTTTGGAAAAAAACATTTTCTGCAATCACAGACATTCGCGTTCAGACGGGATTAGATTTCTCAGAGGACCGCCAAGTTTGCTGAAAAACAGTAGGTAATTTGCTCTGGAATTTTTACAGAGGTCGTGTGAAAGAAAGACAGACATGGCAGATTCGGACGGGATTAAAATCACAAAGTACGTCTGTGAAACAGAAATTTCTCTAACGACCCCTGTAAAACTAGTCCCGTCCGAATAGGGCTTAAGACTAAGGTATGAGTTTCATGGATAGCTTGAGATCACCATAAAGTTTCCTCTACCTGTTCGTGGACCTCGATGCCTGAGGAGGAGCTTACTGTGAATCCTTACTCTTACAGAATTGGCCACTTTGGCATCAGCAAGCTGAACGAGAAGGGGCAGATGCTGTGAGAGTTTTGCTCATACCAAAACCATTGCATGACTAATGTGTTCATCTCCACCAAGCTAAATCACAGCGTATCCTGGTCCAGCAAACTATTCCAGGATGCCAGGTGGAAGAGACAAATTGGCAAAGCAGCATCAGTATTGGACCATCTAGCAAATAGGGTCTGGGACAACATCATGTCTACAACCAAGATGAGGGTGTACCAAGCCTGCTTGCTCAGCATGCTGCTTTATGAAAGCAAGCATCCGCAATGTATTCCTGCCAAAAATGCAGACTCAATGCATTGAGGATATTGGGTATCACCTCTAGAACGTATTTCAAACAACAACATACTGGCACAGGCAGGAAAACCAACCAGGTTCGCTTTGCTTACCCAAAGGTGCTTGTCCTGACTCTGCCATGCCAGCAACAGGAAAGATGGTTAAATTCCCGAGGACATGCCATATGGTGAGCAGGCTGGGAAGCTCGAGGTGCAGATTGCAGTAGTTGAATGCTTGCTGCCAAGGAAGCCATTTAAATGAGTGAGAAGCATAGAGAGAATGAATAAGAAGCAAGTCACAGAGAGAATGATTTAAATGAGTGTGAAGCAAACCAATGGGAAGAGTGTTTAGAGCACGAATATGAGAAGACAGCACCAGAAACAGTACACAGCTGATGCAGAATAAACCTAGACCCTGCTGCCCTAGTATGAGGATGTGCCACTCAAACACAGACTAATGCATGGCACGTGATCCCTTGTATTATGAGACAGAAGAATGGAAATACATTTTTATTGTTATTTGTACTGAAAGTGGAACTAATATGTTTTGTAACACTATTTAAATGTGGTGTTCTTAAGACTACACAACACCTACGTACTTTCGTCCTTTAAATAGAGGAATAGAGTGGCGAGACAGTCTTTTGTATTCATGCTCCTAAGACTTGGAGTGCATTAACCTTGAGTCTTTGCCAGGCTCATCACTGATAAAAAACGCTTTAATTATTTTATTTAATTTTGCAGGACTGCTACTTTTATATTAATATTAGGATTTTTTTTTTTTTTACTATATTAAAAAAAAACATTATATTATACGTGTCTAGGTCTAGGAATTTTGATTGTGCAGAATAACACAGTTACAAGAGTAAAACTACTGTAACTTAATGTTTCTATATAATCCACTACCACACTAACGCACTTATCCCAGCATTTCACTAGTACCATCTACTACTGGATACCATCAAGGTAAAAAGATTTCTTAGTACACCAGAGCCATGATCGGACTGCCTGCTACACGTCTGAAACAATGGCCTTCCAGGAACTCCTTTAAAGTCCCAAAGATGTGCGAATGGCTTGGAGCGAGATCAGCATTGTGCAGGGGATGGGGTAATAACTCCCAGCGGAGTTCCTGTTATGTGCAAGTGGTGTTGGTGAATGATTGTGTGTAAGGTTCCCACAGACAGATGCGTCTCTTCTGCAAGTTGGCGATGAGATATATTTTGATTTTCAAAGATCAGCCGTTCCACTCGCTGAATGTTCATGGGAACAACTGCAGTTTGTACCTTTCAAATGTTTTACTGCAGCTAATAATCTTATCATCAAACTGTGCTTGAAATCTTCTGTAAATATTAATTAGTTTTGTGCATTCATTCATAGTCCCGGTTTGACTTGAACACCTCTTATATTTAATTTCATGTTACTGCTATAATGTTTATTATTATTATTTGCTGATAATACTACTGCATTTTGTTTCTTTCTTTATTGCTTTTTCTTAGTGTGTATTAGTGTATATTAGTGTGTGT